>JAODUO010001156.1:15000-127500 GCA_025642075.2 Ridgeia piscesae | reverse complement strand
CATTAACAAAACTAATTCTATGTAATGTTGTCAATAATGTAAATATATTTTGGTTTTCTAACATCAAATAATAATATATTTACCAGCAAATCATAATATATATGATGTACTTATTACATACAATAAAATATCAAAATAACAGTAAAGTATGTTAAAAAAATTTGACAGGAAAGAATAATAACGTCTATGCTTCAGTTGGTATATTCTGCTTGCAAATATAGCCATTACAAATGTGATGTGTTCTCTTTTTTCCAAGGTGGCATCGCAGCCAAGCGTGCAGACACTGCTGCGGGAGTGGGACATTGCTGAGACAGAGTCATTGCTGCAGAAGCTAGATGGAGAGAAGTCAAAGCGAGCTGCAGAGGACCAACACAGACGAGAGGCAGAGAAAAACAAGTTGGTTCCTTTCTATCTCTCACTCAATTGTACACAGGATTATAGTTAATGTAATTTCTGTATCATAGGTTATAAGAATGTACAGTGTTGTCTATATTGCATATACTGTTATTTCATGATATAGTCCATGAACCAAGCCTGTAAATATTGATGATTCTTAAATTGAGGGACCGATTGACTCTATTATTTCCAGTTACATCAAAATTGGAGGTGTCCAAAAGTGGGTGATGGGTTTTGTTTACCTTTTTAACTCCATCTTTAAACATGGCTGCCATTTAAAAGCAGAAATTAAGCTTTACAAAACTTTTAATTCAAATACATCAATCACAAGGCATTAAAGTTCAACTGTAGTTATGTGCTACAGCAGTTTCTTTTAATGATAAGCATGGGTATGTTAATTCAAAATTAAGTATTTAGTGAATTTAAAAAAATTAATTGTTCTTCATTTAGGCTTGAAGAGGTTATCAAGGTAGCAGAACAAGAGTATCAGGTGACACAGACGCTGGTGAGTAGTTCACTCAAGCCTACCACTGCTACCTGCTTCATTGTGCTAGCGTACGCAAAAAGTTGCAACACACATGAACACATCCAATCATTCATACATGCACGGGTGCGCAACATGATCACGTAATAAATTTGCAAGTGTGTCAGTGTTTGACGAATGTTGAGTACAACAACAACAACAACAACAACAACAACAAGAGCAACAACGGAGAGAAGGTAATTTTAATTGTTGTGATTTTGTAGCTGTGCAAAGCAAGGGCAGAACTGGAGAACAGAATTTCGGAGCATGACCATGGCATAGAGGAAGGATTTGACAAACCTGAAGTAACAATCCAAGTATGTATGGTTGTACCACAGACAAAATAATGATAATATATTTTATTTTATATGGTGTCAGGTTATATTATGGTAAAGATTGGTTAAGTAAATTCTGAGATATGATGTGATGAAAGACCATAAAAATCATGCTGGAATTGCCCCAATTAGCTGATTATGGTGAACAGATTAGGTAGTGACTATGATTCACCGAAACACAGTTCATTTTAAGTTACAAACTTATTATATACACTGTAGTTCAAAGACTTCAGGGTCTCTTGACTCAATTTTTAGATATTGTAACAGTTGTAGTGACAACTGCCATCTTTATAAATAGAAGACGTGAAAGCCGGAAAAGTAAAAAAAAACTATTTGAAATCCTTATTCTTTACAATATATACCTGCGTAATACTTTTATTGTTTTATTTGACATAGTTATTAAGATAAGGGAAATTTAATATGGTGGCCATTATATATATATATATATATATATATATATATATATATATAGCCACCAGTTTAAGCTGCATGTGGCACCTGCCAAATGTATCATGTTACTAAAGGTCCATATACTCCTGAAGGCCCTGGGCTCCTAGTCTACTATAAAATTGACCTGAGCATGTAGCATTAGTAAACAATTTAAGTTAATTAATCAGATGCTCTATGTAATCACTTCAGGCAATCCATGATGCCGAGGCAAACTTGGAAATTGTCACGATGAATGTTGAGAAAGCTAGAGAAAGGCTGCAGCAAGCGCGGTTCTCCCTGCGGGAACAGGAAGCTAAACATATGGGTAGGTTGACATATGACAAAACACATCAGTTAGACACCACATATTAGTTAGACAATGTACTTCAGTTAGACACCGCACATCAGTTAGACAATGTACTTAAGTTAGACACCACACACCAGTTAGACAATGTACTTCAGTTAGACACCTCACATCAGTTAGACAATGTACTTCAGTTAGACACCTCACATCAGTTAGACAATGTACTTCAGTTAGACACCTCACATCAGTTAGACAATGTACTTCAGTTAGACACCACACATCAGTTAGACAATGTACTTAAGTTAGACACCACACACCAGTTAGACAATGTACTTCAATTAGACACCTCACATCAGTTAGACAATGTACTTCAGTTAGACACCTCACATCAGTTAGACAATGTACTTCAGTTAGACACCTCACATCAGTTAGACAATGTACTTCAGCTAGACACCACACATCAGTTAGACAGTGTACTTCAGTTAGACACCACACATCAGTTAGACAATGTACTTCAGTTAGACACCTCACATCAGTTAGACAGTGTACTTCAGTTAGACACCCACATCAGTTAGACAATGTACTTCAGTTAGACACCCACATCAGTTAGACAATGTACTTCAGTTAGACACCTCACATCAGTTAGACACCACACATCAATTAGACAATGTACTTCAGTTAGACACCACACATCAGTTAGACAATGCACTTCTGTTAGACACCACACATCAGTTAGACAATGTACTTCTGTTAGACACCACACATCAGTTAGACAATGTACTTCAGTTAGACACCACACATCAGTTAGACAATGCACTTCTGTTAGACACCACACATCAGTTAGACAATGTACTTCTGTTAGACACCACACATCAGTTAGACAATGTACTTCAGTTAGACATCACACATCAGTTAGACAGTGTACTTCAGTTAGACACCTCACATCAGTTAGACAATGTACTTAAGTTAGACACCTCACATCAGTTAGACAGTGTACTTCAGTTAGACACCACACATCAGTTGGTCAGTCATATAGTTGTTATGAAATGCTGACGTTTGTTTCCAAAACTTTTTTATTGAAATTTCATTGAAAATCTTATGAAAATATAACACGTTTAGCAATAATCTCTAGGTGGCAATCTTGTTAAATCTGGTTAAATCTGCCCAGTTAATTTATTTTACTGGAGTATAGTTGCCATCTCAGTTGAGAGATTCCGGGTTCAAATACTCTTGTTGTTGTTGTTTCAAGTATTTGTTTGTTCGCTCCACAATGTTTCAGTTCACTCAGCTGCAGAATTGATAACGCTGGCTATTTGTGTATGAATGTATGCAATAATGTCAGCATGACTGAATGCTTCCAAGGTGGTGTTTGATTGAACAATCTCTCAAGGGGCCAAATGTAACAGTGTTATACAAAAGTACCTTTGTTTTTGCTTTGTGTAGAAGAGGAAGGGATAGCAGACGACTTCCCTGGCCAGAAGGTGAACATCAAGGAACTTGATGACGTACTCATCAGGGACGTCGGAAACAAAATCAAAGAATCGGGAAAGTGTGTCTCATTTCAATTCTGAATCCCAGACTGCACCACTTATAACAGGCTTTGTCGGGTGCCATCTTAAAAATGGTATATACAGTGGATTTAAAAAATGGCCATTACTTGAATGTCAATGAATGTGAATAGTAATACAATTTAAATAATTATTACGTCTATAACCACTACATTTTGACATCAAGTTTTTGGTAGCACTGTTCTTAAGAAATAGAAATAACATTCATAGCCAGACCCCATCTTTAAAATGTAATACGAAACGTAATACAATACGTGGTTCAGCAGAAGGTATTATGGTACTTGGATTGAATACTGTTGGAAATAATGTTACAAAAACTGTATTTATTTCAGTGAGAATTGAACCTTTTTTCTGTTTGACATACCAGAATATTTTGTACATTTGTGTGTAACTCACATTTTACAACTGTGATTGCTATGATTCATGCAGATTTTCCAACTGAAAAAGACATTGGTAACAGGATATAAAATATTACTGGAATAATAATTATAATTACTTTTCATTGAAATGTGTACATGCTTTAATTATTTTTTGCACTGCATCGTATATAGTATATGGCAAGGCAACATTATGCATGCACTGTGATTGAGTATTCTTTTGCTTTGTCCAGA
The DNA here is from genome assembly GCA_025642075.2 of Ridgeia piscesae. Classification (NCBI taxonomy): domain Eukaryota; kingdom Metazoa; phylum Annelida; class Polychaeta; order Sabellida; family Siboglinidae; genus Ridgeia; species Ridgeia piscesae. The sequence continues at coordinate 123,334 of JAODUO010001156.1, read as the reverse complement.
TGGCCTCTCGTCATAGATACTTCAGGCCAGTCTTCAGTGTTTCTGCGTTACCGAGACACCAACTACCTAAATGCACTAAGGCCAAAATCAATGGAACCTGATGTCATTAGAAAAGCTGTAATGGGCGCCGTCAGGTATGTAGTGATCATAATAAATATTATGTTGACACCTTTTAACTGTTTAAATCTTTCGGTTATCTGTTACACAGTGTTCATCGTGATACTGCTAGATGGTATTTTAGGCATTTATATTTAAGTTTGAGAATAACATATTTGGCAGTATGTATGGGTGTTATGCAGTGTTGAGTCAGAATGAAAAGAAATTTTACGTTTATACCAATATAAACCATACATTCCTCATCACAAACATTTTAGTAGACATGTTAGTTTGATAACTTCTAATTCATGGATAACTAGTTCTTCCATTAGTATATCTGGGAATGCTTCTTGATATATCAATTTTCAGCTGAGTAGATTGTTCTTCTTGGTATTTAAAACTATTATTTAAACATTATCATGTTTTGCATGTGCAGAGAAACATGCAATGCCGACTCTTAAATATGTTATTGGTGGATGTACCGGTAATGCTATTTTGTGTACACAGATTTGGCAAACCTTTGGTGTTAGACATGATGGAGGTGAACATGTTTGAGACCATCGCAATGCGCTTTGATGATGTACAGAAAGGATTTATGGATACGATCATGGACAAGAGCTTCATAGAGCAACGACTGTAAGTGATACACTGGGAGGAGTGTATCATATAGCTCCACCCTCTGGGAGGAGTGTATCATGTAGCTCCACCCTATGGGAGGAGTGTATCATGTAGCTCCACCCTCTGGGAGGAGTGTATCATATAGCTCCACCCTATGGGAGGAGTGTATCATGTAGCTCCACCCTCTGGGAGGAGTGTATCATATAGCTCCACCCTCTGGGAGGAGTGTATCATGTAGCTCCAACCTCTGGGAGGAGTGTATCATATAGCTCCACCCTCTGGGAGGAGTATATCATATAGCTCCACCCTCTGGGAGGAGTGTATCATATAGCTCCACCCTCTGGGAGGAGTGTATCATGTAGCTCCACCCTCTGGGAGGAGTGTATCATATAGCTCCACCCTCTGGGAGGAGTGTATCATGTAGCTCCACCCTCTGGGAGGAGTGTATCATATAGCTTCAGCCTCTGGGAGGAGTGTATCATGTAGCTCCACCCTCTGGGAGGAGTGTATCATATAGCTCCACCCTCTGGGAGGAGTGTATCATGTAGCTCCACCCTCTGGGAGGAGTGTATCATGTAGCTCCACCCTCCCTTCGTTTATGAAGTTATTTTGGCTTGTCCCTTTCTTGTGGCAATGGTTTGGAATGTAAGATACATTTCACCAAATGGAGGACAGTCAACATACATAATAATAATAATAGTTTATTTCACTCTCTCTGGGCAATCAACAAGTTTGAAATTGGTACATAAAACATGCAAAGTATATTTGTTAAAATATATTCAAATAATATATAATTTAAGACATTAGCGTAAATATAAATTATAATGTAGAGAATATATGTTATGTATCTATAAAACTAATTAAAATAATTTAAGACATTAAAACATATTTTATGTTAAAATGTTACGCCGACAAGTCAATGTATTTTAATAAACTTATTAAAAAATAATAAATAGTTTAAAACATTAAAATAAATTGATCTAAAAAATTAATTAAGGCTTTACAATATTTTACACATATCCATATCAGCATGCAAACAATTATTTTATTTTCTAGCATTTTTAGAAACAACAAATAATTTACAAACATTATGAAAATACAATTTGGAATTGCATGTGTTATATTGAATACGTATTCGTGGCATGGTTTTCTATTGAAGAACGTTATTGTTTGAACTGCAAATAACTGATTTTGATATCGGCCATGTCAAACATTTAATTTTCTGGTGGGTCAATTCAACCACCCATAACTGTCATTATCAAACCGAAATGCTGCCCTGTATGTGACGCACATAATGTACCAGAACGTACCTTAAGGTCTGAACTATCACATTCACAAATAAAAACATTTTGCTTCTATCTATATAAACAAATGCATTTTAAAGTTTTACAAAAGTAATAACATGTAGTAAAGTAAAATAGTGAAAATTACAATTGCCATTGGCCTAGATAATAAAAGCAAATCCTCTTACAGCACAGATGCATCATGTCTGTTAATGGGGATTGGGTATGATTAGTTATCTAAGTGAACCGCTATGTGGGGTACGGAAACCACGTTATATCGGTCGTGTTGCTCATAGTGGCCGAATGAATCGCGCATGCGCAGAAACGTCACCCGGATAATTGTATTATTATACTTAAGCTGTCTTATGCATGAAGGGTTGTGGACAATGGCAATTGCAATGTCACTGCCTACATTTAAGATTATGGTAACGACTGTTGTGTACTGTTATGTAGTTCGTATTTATTATTTTTTTAATGTTGATAACTGTAAGTATGCGTGATTGGTATAGTTTGTATTATAATTTTTCATTTCATTTTATCCGGCTAAAGCTAGAACATTTTAAGCACTTGATAATTATTGTATTTATGATCCACTGATGTTTACACAACATTTATATCTTATTTATATCAGTTTATTTTATTGTTATTTTAATTGTAAAACGTTTACTATTTTCATTGTAGTTTTAGTAAAGTAATACGTAGAGCTGTGAACGCTAAATAAAACAAAGTTTATTATCAGTTCAATTAAAAGTTGTAGGTTGCATGGTCATTCCATGTCAGATGAAGAAATGGCTTAGAAGTTATACATCACTATCAGCTTATAAAGAAATTGTGAACTTCATTGGAAGATTTTCCAAATTTTAGTGTACCTGGTAGTTGTAGTTTTGTAACTTATCAGATTTGCCATGATGAGCTAATAACAAAATTATAGCATTTAATGGGCTCATGAAGGTGTGAAAAGTTAACACAAATCCTTGATGTTTGGTATATAGACTAAATGACACACGGTGGTTCCAAACCTGTCATAATGTTTAGTGTCTGGTGAAAAGAAGAAGTGATATGGTACCTGCAAGTTGGGTGTTTGTTTATTTTGGGTCATATTTGCAAAACAAAATTAACCTGACATGATACCCAGTAGTGATTGCTGTTTATCAGTTCTCATAGAGTTATAGCTGCTATTCTAAAAGTAATTAGGACTGTTGCACTGCGTGTTTACATCACGCATCTACAAACAAAATTGATAAATCATATCTTGCACTAATATAACACCATTCTTCTTAAACTACAGTGTATCACCAAAAACGTTAAGGTCGTACTGTCGCAGACGTGAATATATTTATCAAGTGTCTAGTTATTCAGTACCAAATTCATGCTGCCCTGAATCAAAATAATTTCACATCAATTCCTGTGCAATTCAGATATCTCCAGTTGATCCGGCCGGGTGATGGAGAAGAATACAACAAGAACAATTTCAATGATTTCCATGCAAGCAAGTTCAAGTTCATCATCCTTACAAAGAACCCTTTCCCAGAAGAGCATCTCCTTAATATCACCTACCCTATCAAGGTGGTATTGGCCTCGTGAGGTGCTACAAGCCTGCAATTTACAGCATCATTCGTTTGTGTCAGTCAGGAGTGTCTTGGTTCAGCAAGAAAGGACATCAGCACTGTTAGGTGCCAAGATGTGTTTCTTTTCAGTGGATAGAAAACCACTGATATTCCCAAACACAAAGGACAGAACATATCATTTACTTTTTCTACAGCATTTACTTTTGCTAGGTGTACTTTTGCTTGAGTTGAAAGTTTACAAGTTTTATTAACATATAAATATTTAGTAATCACAAAGGTTATAAAATATGTGTTGTCTTTCAAATTTAGTGATATTTTAGATGACGTTGCAGTTTTAATGGTTAGTAAATTGCAGCACAGCATAGATACTATTACATTAGCAATGTAAACTTGAGTTGAATGATGGATTTAATTTATGCATTTTTTATTTGTTAGCAAACGTTTTTTAAAGGTTCTATATTATATTTAAGTTGCTGTGAATAATGCTAAATTATAATGCCAAGTTACCCAGCAGCGATGCTTGAAACAAATTGTTTGAAACTTGATGTAGAATAAGGTGTGTTCAGCATATATAAAACACAATAATGTATCGTGTGTTTGAGTGAGTGGTGCGTGTGTCTTTTAATTATATAATCAGACTCATTTGGATGAATACATTTAACAGCACATCGTCTTAGCACATGTCGCATGACTGAAGCCACCAGCGAATTGCTTTCATTTTTAATTCATTGTTCAAGTTTCATTTCGTCTGTAGGCTGCATTATGTAATTGCAATAAATAAAGTTGTGTATTCTTGTTATTAGATTATCATTATGTTGCCTGTTGCTAACATAAAATACATGCAATTCCATGTGGGGCATAGTCTAACAATATGTATCGTTATTCTAACAACATAATTTCGCATCGCTGAAATGTGGAACCTAAACTAAAGGGTTAGTTTCAAGTACTCCATCTGCAAGGCGCAGCCAATGCAGAGCTTTTTATTTGTCCTGGAAATGTACATGGAAAACAAATCGATAACAGAGCGATGTACGCCACCACTCTGCGTAGTGGCCAAGCAAGCTTCCACCACAGAATTCTCGACACATTTACAAAGCACCAGAACAAGTCCGCACTTTCCCGTTAGCCTCAAATCAACACTACTAACTACGTTACAGCTTGCCCAATTCCTCTACCCTACTTGTACCCTTCCGTATATACGTATATATATATATGTATATATATATATAAAAGGCTAAATGCTGCATAGGGAGACCAGTGCATATACGACCGCCTACAGGAGACCGGCCGTATATTTTTATGTAACTGATTTTCCAATTATGTCTAATTGGAACATTGTCTGTAATACAAATACACACCACATACTACAATATTGTTATGATATTGTAATAAATAACATACATACACAAAAGTCGGTCTCCTTAAAACCTATATGCTTAGATGCCGTGTACAGGAGACCGGTGTGTAATCGGAAGTTAGTTATTAGTTATACTTGTATATATTTAACACTGACCTGGTATATCCAAAACCCAATACAACGATAACAATGTAAATATATATGCAGATACACAAATTGACAGCACCGCATTTAACAAATCTACAACGTATGGCTAGGAGATCCGTCAAATATTTGTTTTATTAATGTGTTATATATTTATTTAAAAATTAATACATATCAAACAAGCATATAGTACACTGAGCACGGAACGCTAACCCCTCAATCAATATATAACAACACTTTTAAACTATAAGCACTTCCCTGCCGGGGTCCCGTACGCAGCGCCTTATGCACATAAATATATACAAGTGTCTGCAATAAATGTGCCCAAAACCTTTCAAAATATAAAATAAAGTTTATAACAATTGCATAAGTTAATTCCTTTATATCTAAACTATCTAAACTATCCGGCTCCGGTCTCCTTAAAACAGCGGTCTCCCATACGCGGTGCTATATGCATAACGGGTCTCTTGTACGCGGCGTTTAACCATATATATATACCCGGTATATATATACTGTATATCCCTCTCCCCCACTTTAAAAACTCAATCGACGCCCCTGAACTAAAGATGCGCTGTTTTTTGTGTTGTGGTGGGTTCTGTGGGTTTTTACTGGTTGTTGTTGTTTACATGTGCGCCATCTTGGTCTACATGAGGGACAGTGGCGTAGCCAGGATTTTGCATTGGAGGGCCTTGGAGGGCCATCATCTGACAACCAAGCGAACTATGCACATATATATGTGTGTGTGTCTGTGTGTGTGTGTTGTTGTGTGTGTGTGTGTGTGTGTGTGTGTGTGTGTGTGTGTGTGTGTGTGTGTGTGTGTGTGTGTGTGTGTGTGTGTGTGTGTGTGTGTGTGTGTGTGTGTGTGTGTGTGTGTGTGTGTGTGTGTGTGTGTGTGTGTGTGTGTGTGTGTGTGTGTGTGTGTGTGTGTGTGTGTGTGTGTGTGTGTGTGTGTGTGTGTGTGTGTGTGTGTGTGTGTGTGTGTGTGTGTGTGTGTGTGTGTGTTTCAAACCCAACTCCCTTCAAATGAATACGGACATGACAACCAAGTTCACGGACCAATGTAGCTGGCAGTTCAGCAAAATCATTCACAGAATGCGTCAAAGTTAGAAGGTAAGAGAGGAACGACACATTATTAAAGAGACATGAACTAAGAACCCCTACATATCTGCCTACAGCCGGCCACCACATTCCTCACTCTACTCTCCCAAACCTACTGACAAAGACCATGACAAATACCAACATGTGCATGTAGTCGCTTACTCTGATGAAACAATAATTATACATTCTACCTTAACATAAATGATGTGGCGTTGGCGTCTAACTAGTAACTTCACAACATGTAACTTTGCTTATTTTAAATTCTTTATAAATTCACGATAGGAAGTGGCATTTATCCAGTGCAAAATCGACTAGATTGTTTTGGTTACAATGAGGATTACAGCCGGGGCAAATGCTTGGAGGAAAGTCGCAGGGATTGGATTTAGACGCAAATCACATAAACGTAATAGAAATGTTCTCAGCTCAAGTTACCCTGGCATACATAAATGCACTAGAGACGATGGCACTAACAGAGAAACAACAGAAGGTTGTAGGTTTGTAAAAACAACCTGGTAAGAATAATCGTGGGAGTTAAAGAGAGCTAATAAAAGAATGGGTGAAATGAGAGTGAAGGTTGGAGTGACGGAAAGTGCCAAGAAGAAACTGGTGAGGAGTACATGGACTGGTCATGTGGAAAGAATTGAGAAATGAAAAACTGGCAAAGCGAACAGATGCCCAGAAAGTGTAAAAAAATGAAGACGATGAAGACCGAAATTGCAATGGGGGTTGCATTAAAAGTGGCCTAGAAAGGGTGGGAGAAGTGGGACAAAGAAGTCCCTGACGACAGGGATGCCAAGAAAAGAAGAACAAAATGCAATTTGATCCTAGTCTAGTAACCGGGCAACTATTATTTTGAATCCGTAATAGCCATTAGCCATCACGCACATTGAGAATGATGACATTTTCATTGCTGTCACCACTTGGGTTGCAGCCAGCGACAGATGTGGATAATTCGTAACTTAGAAACGTAACTTATAAATGATGTACCCCTGGTAGGAAGGCTTAGATAAAATTTTATAGGTATTTACACCTGTGTGGACACATAATCGTGATGCAAATTAGACACAAAACTATTTGAATTATGACAAATAAATCTTACACAGTTTCCGGGACTGGCCCCTGCCTACCTCTTCTGGCTACGCTACTGTATTGGAAACCAATTATCTAGCAAGCTAATTTGGCAAGTCGTAACTTTGGAAGTCCGTTTGGAAGCGCTGTTGTTCAATTATATTCTAATAGTGATACAATTGATCATCTATAGGTCTGAATATTTAACAACTCTTTGATATCGTTGTATTAGTGATACTGTACACACTAGGACCAATAAAAGATACAACCGCACCCCGACGCTTCTACAATTTGAAGGATGCGCTAAGAAGCTAGGGTGGATAGGCGAGATGAAACAGATAGGTTTTCCAGTGATGGCGAAATGTAATAATGTTTTCTGCTGATTGTATAATGTCATGAAGTGTATTCCACATAGCAGGCCCGGCGACCGAGAATATTCGACTTCTGGCCTTTGTCTTGACTCTTGGAATAGCAAATACATTTGAGCTTGACAACCGGAGCTATCTGTTTCTTGTGTACTACCTATGTACCCTAAGATACCCCTATGCAAAATCAGATAAACTTTTACCAGAGTTTTGAAAATATTTTTTTACTAGTTTTGGGGCCTTTAGAACGATCCAATCAAATAAACAGTGCATATATGCCAAATTATAAAATTAGGTCCTCAACGGTTTCTGAGATATGAGAGGTAATGGCGCACGGCAGACACAAAGTAATGCCATACGTCCATAGGGACTTTCGACCCAAAGATAAAAAACGGACTGCATGATTATTTTATGTTGCACATATTTAAAACACACTGTACAGCAATTCTATCAACCTGTTCATGTCACTTTTTAATGCATGTTTGCTTTATTTACCATGTTACGTCCGCACTGTTTGGTTTTATAACAGTTGGTACAATGGAATACGATAAACCAACACATAAATTATATATGATCAAAAATACAATAGGTAAAAACTCATGTTAGGAAATACCACAAAGGCCTTCATAATTGCTTTGTTTCACAATAAATAATCTCTTAAATGTAATAAAATGGCTAATCAGCCAATCCAGAACTGGCTGAACATTTGCACCTGATAGTAATACAAGATCGAAACAACTAGAGCAGGGTTCTGCCAACTGCTGTGAACCAAAAACTATTATGTACGAATAATAATAATGAAATAGTTTTATTCAGCAATATCATTAATTGTGATGAATACTTGAATTCTTCAAGGAAAATAATTTCTGACTAACAGGCAATATTGTCATGAGAAGAAGTCTGATAAACGGATATTTCATCTGGGAATGCCTATAAGTATAACAATAAATATGTTTTGAACTGTTGTCTTGTGGTGTTATGACCAAGATTGTCTGATCCCAGCGTTTTTAACTGTTCCACAATCTACCTGGTGGAATAAATTAATTGGCAGATATCTTAAATCTTCAGTATAATAAAATGTTTAATAGGCAATGTAGAATGCGTTGATTATTTATCATAAAGATACCTACTGATTAGAATGACTAGATTTCAATAATGAAGTGTATTTTTGAAATACGTTGTCATGTGGTGTCTGTGTCTGTGTTTACTGTCCTTCCAACTGTCCCTTGCAGTAACTCAGTATCACATGCCGTCCCCTGTTGTGTGTTATCTAGCTCTTGTCCTTTCTTCTGTGATGCTTTCGGTGATGTCACTTGAGCTGAGTCGTGTGACGTCAAGGGTGACGATGGTTCGTCAGGCATGTTCTTCAGCCTCTCTAGCAGCCAGTCAATCTATTGACAGAAGCCACATGGGTAACAGACATATCATTGCGATCTACGGTAGCATCTACTGTAGCATCATAATATTGTTGTCCTTTTTAGTGGCAGTCTCATTTTTATTAATGCAGTATTTATTACAAATGTGACAAACAATCTCTAAGTCTCAGTGGTAGCTAGTACGAAACAATAGCTACTGTGTAAATACGCATGGCCACAAACTTTGGTTAACATGATGTGTCCGAATATCAAATTGTTTTAGAATATATATAAAAGCAATTTTTATTATATTACATGATCTGCATAACCAGAAAGTTGTGCTAAAAAACAGGTTACGCTAAGTATGTATCAACAGTTCCAGCTGTGAAGCACTTGAAAAACAAATTGTTTTTACGGGCTGCAGCAAATATTACCATTACTGCAATTAATACACATTTCTAAATGTGATTAATTTCTTATTTAGACAAGGAAGAAAACAGCTACCCACAGGTACTTCCACAACTTACTGCAATTTGGCATGAACTACATAACTAAAGTGACAAACCAATTTTTTACAAGAACAGTACAGTTTCATTTTACAAGACTATTGACTAAGACATTGTTTTATTAAATAAAATTACTAAAACAATTTTAAAAAGACAACCACAAGTTTACTTTAAAAAATAGTACTGTATCTTTTTTGAAAATTATGGCAAACAGTCATATACAATTAACCTACTTTTTTATCATATTAATTACATACATATAAATCAATGACTACCGGGGGTAGGCATTCATTTTATAAAGTGTTTGAAACAAAGCAGATTCATGAAATAGAATAATTATTAGTATGATTAGTACAGAACAACATGCATCATGAACCATGCATTGGTAACAGACGAAAGAAACAGAAACTGGATTACTGAATAGAAACAAGTGCCAGCACAGAAATTGTATTGCACTTTTTATCATTACTCACACTCCGAAACCAATATGTCGACGGGTTAAATTTCATAATTGCCCTCAGGAGAAACCCGATTTTATCTTCAGGCCATATCACATGTATGTGTAAGTGAAATACGCTAATGAACGGTGGCCAGTGCATGCCGAGGCTGCAAGGAAAGAACGCTTTATTCAGTGTCATGGCTATGGATCTGTAAAAAGGAGTTACTTACAGTAACAAACCAGAATGAATTTGGCCAAAAGATGACTCTGGAGAGATAGCCGATGTTGCCAGGAGGGCAGATGACGTGTAGGTGTAGGTGAGCCACCAAGTGAAATGGAGGCCAGTGGAAGCCAAGTCTGTCAACAGTTGAACTTATTTTATTTGTGTACGTTGCAAAAACACTTAAAGGTATTACATACATTAAAAGAGTTGTTACTATAGTTTAAGTGAAAAGAACAAATATACTATTAATTTATATTAACCATACTATAAATGTAGAGTAAAGGTAAAGTAGATTGTTCTAAATTATATTTGGCCTTGTTATAAAAGTTTCTCTTTCAACATTTGCTACATTGTTAATTTTATTTCTATTACATTAATAATGTGTTGTTTGGCTTTTAATAACTGAAAGATTTCCGATTAATTACTTTTGCGTGTTTGCAAAATTCTCAGCACTTGTTCAGCTTTGTTTTTATGGTTAAACAATGTTTCTATTAAATTATATTTGGAGTTTATTTGCTTTATATGTTGTATTCGTGTGTTGTTATGGTATTTGCCGCAAATTTGCATACAAGTTATCTGATACAGATTCTTACAGAATTTTAAGTAAAAACTATGGATTGTCATCCCCAAAATGTGGCAGGTCTGGCCATAAGTCCATTGGACCTTCGGCCCAAAGAACTAAAAAGTAACTGGTAATGTGTACTTTTTCTTTGGTTAACATATTGGTGTTGTTGGTGTACTTTTCTTAAATAAATAGAAAATGTGGACAAGGATTGTATTACATGGAGAATATGATGACAGTTGAGAACGGATATTTTAACCTTCCTGAATCCTAGAAAGCTATGTATGTATGTCTGACATGGACAATGTAAACTACTGTTATCATACAATGACATTATTAATGACATATAGGTGAAATGTTTTTACTTGTGTGTTTTTTGCAAGATCATAACATTTTCATTTCCGCCAGTTGTCAGATATTCACCCATATGTCCTTTCTTGTTGCCAAGGTTGGGATCAAATACAGTGGTAAATCACAAAGCAATATAAAAAACCCAAAAGGAATTACACTGCTACATTACAAATAATATTATAACAATACCATTACCTGGATAATTACAGATTATGCTGTTGCAACTGAATGACGAACACAACGATAATGTAATCTCTATTTATGCAACAGCAACTTATGCATAATGCAAGATACCTGTTAAATAGCATGACATTAAAACAATACATGGCAGTAGAAATTGTACTAAATCTAAGGTATATATATATATATATATATATATATATATATATATATATATATATTTTTTTCATGGTATCATTAATATTATTATCATCAAACTCTGAATGAAAGAAAAATGTGAACTATGAAGACAAATTGCATGTTTTCAATGTGGCATCTAAATTATTTCAATGAGTTGCATTTCTAATACTAATAATAGTAACACACAATATAATGCGATTCATTTTAATATAAAGAAAAGTATGGTGAATCTGTTGCATTAAATCTACGTCACTGTACCTTGCCCGTGAGAAATCGGCATCACGTTCTTCAAGAAGTCGCTTGGAAATAGCAACCATTTTCTCCACTGGAATAAAGTAATGTTTATTCACATTTTACATTACCTGATCAATGAAACAAATTAAAAGTATGTTAATGCATGTTTTGCTTATAGATACAATTTTGAAAAATGTGATTCATTATAATATGCACAAAGCATTATTCATCCATTTTCTTTGTGCTTGTATTTATATATATATATATATATATATATATATATATATATATATACATCTTGTGATATTATATATATATATATATATATATATATATATATATATATATATATATATATACATCTTGCATGTATTTATATAATATATATATATATATATATATATGAGCATGTATGTATGACATTGTATGTATATATTATATTAGACATACATACATACATACACACACACACACACTCAGTCATGTCGCGTTTAGCCAGATACCAATTAGTCAAGGTTCCCATGCACAATAGAATACTGGGAGTGCCCGGCTTCACTGGTCCAGGCCCCCTCTAGTCACCGGAATACACTGACAACAGCTGGAGGTTGTGTTCTGAGATCTGGTAAAAGACCAAGCACAAACAGACAACATTTTGCGTTTTGGGAGGCCCTGAGATGGCCTTACAAAAGACCAGTGAACTACACATTTCTTCGGTACAATGACAATATCCTCAAATATGTATATGCAAAATTTGAGGAAAAGTTTCAGAACTTTTTTTATAAAATAGGTAAACTTACAATGTACCAGTTTTTAGGCCCAATAGGGCCATAAGAGGCTTAAAAGTGTGTCAATCAAATTTACATTACTTATGCATAGTGATAGTACCCTAAGAAACATCTATGTAAAAAAACCAAGATCTTCAATGGTTTCTGAAATCAGAGATCTAACAGCGCACTGCGGACAGAGCATGATGGAGAGCGAAAAATTGTTATGCCATAAATCCATTGGACCTCTCACCTTCAGCCCAACGGACTAACAAATTTATTTGTTAAATGTAGATGACATCCTTAAATTACAACAATTAAAATATTACTTTAAACTAACTATATAAATATTGACACCATAATTTACCATTTTATAAAAAAACCAGGAGAATTATGTTTGAAATTTGAATATGAGGTATATAGTAAAATAACAATTATGTTACGGTTTCTGATAGTAAGACATTTGTTTATCATATATGACGATTCAAAAGATGTTTGACATCAATTAACCTTCATTTATTAGATGAAAAATATCTTACTATTAGAAGTCATACTTTAGTCCAAGGAAAATTACATGAGATATACGCAGACACAATTTACATACCTAATGGGACGTGAGATCTGTTGAGCCGTGATGCATCTCGAATGTGGTCAGTAGGACAGACAAGGAAATGATAAGTTGAAGCAGGCCGAATGTCATTGAAAACAATGATCTCATCATCCTGAAGAATTAAGGCAAGAATAGATATATAGAGAATATTCATTGTAACAATAGGGTATATTAAACTAATTAAAATTAATATTTTAAATAAAATAATTAAAATTTGCTGTTTTGTTAATATTTCATCTACGTACAGGAAACAAGCACCATTGCATTAGTGACCATGACCAGGAAAAATTTAATAAAATGTGTGTGTGGTTTATATGCAAAATTACATATATTACTAGCAAACTCTCAGGAAAAGTTATGAAATTTGTAACTTAACACATCTGTAGATTGCTTAATATTTCACTTAAATGCATGAAACAACTATCAGTATATGTCTTATAGTGACTACTATTAGGGAACATTAAAAAAATATAAAGAAAAATTTGGTCTGGCCACCCTACCAATATTGGTCTTGGTAGGGGGTCAGACCGATTTGCTGCCCCTTCTGACAACATGGGGAGACAGGGGTCCAGGTTTAGTGGCCGTAGTTTATTATTACGGAAGTGACGCAACATACCTGTTCATTTATCATTTTTCTCATGTTGTTATAATGTCTGTTCATGATGTTATGCTGATACCTGATTTTTTTGTGGTGCTTGAGAGTGGTTAATGATTTTTTCTTCTGTGTCATATTTTGGTTTTCATTGTTTATGTCTGCGGCCATGTTGGATCATGCTGACAGGCCCCATTTTTCAAAATTATTTGCGAGTTTATGTTAATGAGCCATTTTGAAAAGATAATCCGTCGACAAAAAGCTGTAGTAATTAGTCAGTTAAAATGGCCTATGTTTAACGATGTTTTGTGACTATTTATTTAGGTGGATTCAGCATGATTCATAAGCAGAAGTGTAAAGAATTGTGTGGACGATAATATGATTACAGTGATGGCTTACTAATTGAAAGTACAAATGTGCACAAAGTCCATTTATGGAGCCCCTATCTCAAACCCCGTGCATGCGATGTTGTGGTATACAAAGCACTCTGATATCGACGTGATTGATAACGGGTGTCTTTGATTAATACTATTATTAGTTAGCAAGTACTTATGCTTGCACATGTTTAATGTAGCTAATTTATATTAGTTTGTTTATTGGTATTTGTATTATTTTCCATTTTTAGCATACTATTCGTACTTTTGTGTGTTGGTTTGGCTACATTAAATATACTAATTATTAAAATTGATGATAATTTATCATTAATGTTTATAAAATTAGATTAAAAATGACTTTTGTATGTCGTTACACTGTACTGGGGTATTCTTTAATGACAGTTTTACATGAATTAGTATTTAGTTTTGAGTATTATATGTAATTTGTACAACATGTTGAAAAATTATGATACATTATATATTAATTAATTGAATAAAAAAATGTATGTATTGGCCTTTATCATACTTTCTAAACAACAAAATCAGTATAATTAAAAAAAGTAATCTTCTTGTGATTTAGGTACAAACTAAAATAGGAGAATGTTCAGAAAAAATAAAACATTGTTTTTAATAATAAAATTGCAGTTTCATTAATATTTGATCTATGTACTTGAAGGCAGCACCATTGCATTTTAATAAATTTCTATTATCAGAAGAAAAAATTAAAGCAATTCACTAAAGATGTATTGGCAAGTTCAAATCTGTCAGATTTTTTGTTAATTTGAAATTTCATAAAATTGCAGTTTCCTTAATATTTCATCTACATACATGAAACAAGCACAGTTGCACTTCAATTAGTGATTATGACCAGGGGAAATTAGGAAAACATTAATATGTGTGGTTTATAAGCAAAATTACATATGTATTAACAAAACGTCAGAAAATGTCATGAAATGTGTAACTTTAAACATATGTAGTTTGCTTAATATTTCACTTAAATACATGAAACAACTACCATTATACTTCTTATAGTGACTAGTATTAGGGAACATAAAAATATTGATTTTTGGAAAGAAAAATTTGGTCCGACCTCCCTACTCTCTTGGCTCGACCGACACGGCAACACAACAGCAACAAACCCAAGTTTCAGAGCAAGTCCGACGCTGAGCACATGGCTCTATGACAGTGCCACTTTTCCTTTGCTTATAAATATTAACCATACGAATCTGCGATACCTACCTGATACAGTGGTACTGTAGTCTCTTTGCCACCTACAATTTTACAGAAAACGCAACTTTCTTTCCGCCTTCGCGTCGCCATTACACAAAAAATTAGTACGCCAGCTGGCGGATTAATTTTGACTCGTGTGCGAAGGTGCTGCCTCTAGCGTATAAACATATCGCATTTCTCGCTAGAGCTGGAACTACCCTCGGTTACCTACTACTAGACGCCGTGAGGTTGTAAAAAAAATTATGTTGGCATTCTGTAGAATTTCACGCATCTGTGGCTGTGCTGTAAATGGTGCGGAATGGCAAGGTTGAAATGAACTCATTGCGGTTCCGTAGGCATAGCGAGTACAATTTACGTTGACAAAGCCTCAACTACTCTAGCTTTTGACACGGTGTATCCACAAACAATAGCAATGCACAAAGACACTGAAGTATCTAGGCTTCCGATTGTTTCTAGAATAATTTTTTTATTGGTTCAGAATAGCCCGAAAGAACAGGGAGGTATTTTTGAGTGAATGCTTTCCGCATACATCTGGCATCCTCCTGGAATCATTTCCGAAACTTTTCCGAATGCAGTTAAAACAATTCGAACGTCAATAGTTTCTGTTTCTGTTATGTTGTAGTGCAAAACCCCTACTGGGGCATCACGCACTAGTATGGTTGCTCGGTTTCAGGATGGCTGGCTTCATGTTAACTGGAAGTGGAATAAGAGTATTGTGCTTGGGAATATGGGAATAGGGTGGGGTGGGTGGGGAAAAGTACAAATCAAGGGTGGGGGTGTGGTAGGGATGGGGTGTGGAGGGGGATGGGGTGGTGGTGTATATTGGTTATTGGAGGTGCCTGAAGGGTGCAATTGTCAGGTTAATGTCCTGCAATGCACCCTTAAAGGTGTCGAGACTGTTGTGGGCAAATACACTAGAAGGAAGTCTGTTCCACTGGGCTATTGTTTGTGGAAAAAACTGTATTTGTAGTAGTTGTGGGAGGTTGATATTTGTCTGTATTTGTGTGGGTGGTTGGATCTTGTTTGGCTGTGTCCGGGCATGAGGTATTGGTTGGGATTGATGTCTAAGAGATTGTTTGTTATTTTATACATGGTGGTAAGTCTGGCCTCAGCCCTCCTCTGTTCTAGTGTTGGCCAAGAGAGGGCAGAGGCCAAGGTGGATCCAGATGTTTCCCAGCTGTAATTATGGACCACAAATCTTGCTGCCCGGTGCTGGACCCCCTCTAGATGGTTGATGTTTCGGGTGGTATATGGGTCCCACACCGGGCAGCAGTACTCGAGGTGTGGGCGGACCAGACTCCAATAGGCATAGGTCTTGATGGACTGGGGAATATATTTTAAGTTTCTTTTAATGAATCCAAGTTTGCTATTTGCCTTATTGACTATCTTGTTGATGTGTGGGTTCCAGGAGAGGTTATTTGATATGTCTGTGCCAAGGTGTGTTGCTACTGGTACTGCTCTGAGTGTTTCGTTATGTATTATGTATGGGTTATCTATGGGTGATTTCGATCTAGTGATGTGCATTATTTCGCATTTGGAGGGGTTGAAAGTCATTTGCCAAGATTGTGCCCAGTCGATTAGTCTGTCAAGGTCGTGCTGTAGGTTGTCTTGGTCGGTGTGATTATTGATTTTTCGGTAGAGCATTGCGATTTTTTTCCAGGGTGCTAGTCAGGTCATGGATATTGTGGGCAGTGAAGTCTCACAGGAACGCCTAGATCTGAAGCCGTGTTGTCGATCAGTGAGAATATTGTGTTTTTCAAGATGTTTATGGATTGATGTGGATATGATATGTTCAAGAATTGTGCATGGTATACTGGTGAGGGAGATTGGTCGATAGTTTGAGGCGATGGTTCTGTCATTCGTTTTGTGGATAGGGACTATATGTGCTTTCAACCAGTCTGAAGGGGGAGTTCCGGAGTTTATTGATTTCTGGAATATGATTGTCAGGATGGGAGCTATTTTAGAGGCCATTTCTTTCAGGATTCTGGCAGGAATGTTATCTGGGCCTTGGGCTTTATTTGGTTTTAATTATTTAAGTAATTTTTCAATGCCTCTCACTGTGATATGGATTGGGGGCATTTGTGAGGATCGGTTTTGGTTGGGGAGCTGGGGGAGGTTGGTTAGGTTTTCATTGGTGAATACAGACTGGAATTGGTTTGAGAGGATATCTGCTTTGGATTTGCTGTCTGTGTGAAGGATGCCTTTGTCTTTTAGTGGGGAGATTCCTGTTGTGTCTTTATTGAGTGATTTTATGTAGTGCCAAAAGGATTTTTTTTCTTTGTCTTGTTCTGGATCGATTATATGTGCGAGATATTTCCAGTATTCTGATTGGATCTTCTTTTGGGTAGCTTTACGGTATTTCCGAAATGATGTCCAGTCAGTTTCTCTTTGGTATTTCTTTGCTTTGTTGTATAGTCGTTGTTTTTTGTTTATCATTTTTTTAATGTCTTTATTAATCCAGGGGAGTGAGTACCGTTTGGAAGAATATTTGAAGGGGATGAATTGGTTCATGATTTCCTGGAGGCTGTGTTTGAAGAGGTCCCAAAGTGGTTCTGGGGAGTCAGTGAGTGGGGCTTGGTTTTGAATTTTGTTTCCTAGGTCCTGGAGTTCTTGATCAATGTGTTTCCATTCTGCCTTGTGGTATTTGAAAACTTTGTAGGGAGGGGGGATATTCCTGGGCAGGTTTATGTTGATGTTTAATAAGGGGATACTGTCATGGTCACTGATGCCTGGTATGCTATGTGTGCTTTCTATGAGGGAGGGGTTTGTAGTGAGGAAAAGTTCTAGGATGTTTTTGCCTCTAGTAGGTTCCCGTACAGATTGGTGAAGGTGGAAGTCTTTAGTCAGGTCTAGTAAATTAGTGGATGTTTTATCATTTTCTGGGCAGGTTAGGGAGGTCCAATTAATCTTGGGACAGTTAAAGTCACCAGCTATCCATATATTGTGTTTTCCATTTTGGCTGATTCTGCTTATTGAGTGTCTTAGATGGGTCAGTCCTGTCTCGTCGGTTGGTGGTCGGTAGAAACTGCAGATGTAAAGATCTGGGTTGTTTTTTACTAAAAATTTTGCCCAAATAAGTTCTGCGTCAGTGTCTAGGTCGGCTTGGATGGAAGAATTGATGGAGTTTTTTATTGCTAGGAGTACTCCTCCACCCTTGGAGGATCGATCTTTTCTATAGACTGTGTAATTATTGGGTAGGATTTCTAAGGTGTAAATTTTCTTGTGTAGCCATGTTTCACATCCAAAAATAATATCAGGGTTGGTATTGTCTATTGTCAGTTGAAGGTCAGGTTTTTTGTTTTTTAGGCTCTGAAAGTTTATAACAATGGCTCTTAAGTTGTTGTTTTTGTTCCGAACTTTGATCTTTTCTCTCAAGGGGGGCTCAGGTTGGGTTGTGCAAGGGGAGGAGTGTGCTATAGGGCTTCCGTAGCTGGAGACTGAACTAAAGCGGAGGGAGTTTGAGTCATTGTCAGAGGAGGAGAATCTGTTGCTGTCACAGTCAGTGTCGTAGGGTGGGTCAAAGAAAATGCTAGATAGGTTTGGCAGGCCACACCCAGGGCAGTACCAGGAGACATTTTCCATATTGGTTTTATTCATACAAGAATATATTTTGTTGGATATTTTGGTGCATTTTGTGTGAAACCATGTGTTACATGAGTCGCAGCATGTGGCTTTTTGGTTGGATGCTACAGGTTTATTGCATGTACCACAAGGGAATTTGATTGGGCCTGGGTTTGTTGGGGTGTCATTTGCCAGTGCCAACAAGAGCATGCCTATATAGAGTCCGGTGAATTTGCCTGGTCGTGTTGCATAACGAAGCTGTCTGTGGGTGATCGAAAGAAGAGAATGCTTTAAGAATGTGACGTCTTTGGTAATTTCTTCAGTGTTGTATGTGGATATTGGTGACTGGGACAGTCTAAGTATGATTGCTATACCAAGGAATACAAGCGGGGCTTGGAACGATGTCATTCTTCTTGTTGGTTGTTTATGTTGCAAGTGGGTTCTGTATGTCGTGATTGAGACTGTTTTGTTTGTGTTATGAATGGTTGGTCTATGTCGTAATTTTGGCGGGAGTTTCGAAGGGTACAAAAAAATCTGGAATTGGTGGTTTGGGATATCTGTTTATATTCATCAGGGTTTTGTTTGAATTTCTAACATTTTGAAGGCAACGTGATGATGTGTTGAGGTAATCTGGTCGTGGGTTTAAGGCAGGAAAAAAGGTTATTAGTAAGCGGTTCGCTCAGCCATCCATCTTACCTCGCGCATGCGCACACCAACACTCTCCGAACGCTTTCCGAAACCCTCCCGAACAGGTCGAATGCTTCTCGAATAGCCAGTTTCCTTTCGCTTTTCGAACCCTTCTCGAATAGCTGGAGTCTACACCAACGTCTACACGAATGGTAAGAATATCTGGAGAATTTCAAATGACGCTCGGAATTTGAACTAGCTGACAACATGCCTCGAAGGAATGCAGCACAGTAGAAGGGAAAGAAGCGGGTGTTCACCCCGGAGATACAAGAGGAGACCGAGCAGGAGGCCGAGTAAGAGCAGAAGGCAGAGCAGGAGGTGTTGGGAGCAGGGGCGTCGATCCGGTTTTAAAAGTGGGGGGATGGGGGACGAATTTATATATACATATATGTATGTATGTATGTATGTATGTATGTATGTATGTATGTATGTATGTATGTATATATATATATATATATATATATATATATATATATATACATGGTGCTAATTCTAAAATAAGCAAAGGCCTCTATGTTATGCTATTTAAAATAGTTATGTTGGCTACATATATTTGAAGAGGGGACATGGCTCACCCCAATCCCTGACAATTTGGAGGCTAGACTTTGGACCCATAACTGCTTGCCTGATTCATAGAGTGACAACACGGACTTATGTGCATATAAGTCCGCGGCACTAAGTCCATGGCATTAAGCTTTCCCCTATAGTTCTACTAGTGTGTTCTATTTATATCTATGGTCCGTGGTGACAAGATACAAATGTTACACGTGTGCCTGTGTGGGACTTCCCAATCCCACCATTTGGCAAAGAAATTTGTCATCACTCAAATGGGATCAAATTACACAAAGTGCAGGAATCCGCTGGTTCCGCCGTAGGCGATATAAGTACCCACCAGGGCGACCAGGCTGCAATCCAAGGGGTGACAGGACAAACAAAAATTTATAATTTATAATGTGCTTGATGGCTAGTGCCTATTAATATATCAACACAAAGGTGCAAAATTTAGCCCGGCATGATGAATATTTACTGAACTAAGATCTAGTTGCGGCCAACCAAGTAATTTATCTAATAATTTTCCACTGGGTAGTCGGAAGTTTATATATGAACTCGTATATTAATGTTACTATTAGTGCGATGTAGGGTTTTTAAGAGAGGGGAATGATCAGCCTCGCTATATGCCTGTAAATTTGTTTTTATGAATTGAAAAAGTGGGGGGACATTTCCTATGCTGTCCCCTCAGGCTGAAAAGTGGGGGACGTGGTCCCCTCGTCCCCCACCGATCGACGCCCATGCTGTGTAGAACTTCCCAATCCTACATTTTGGCAAAGAAATTTGTCATCACTCAAATGGGAATAAGTTACACAAAGAGCAGGAATCCGCCGCTTCGGTCGTAGGCGATAAGCATCAAGCAGGCAAGGGGTGAATGTGAAACACAAATTTCATAATTTATCATGTGCTTGGTGGCTAGAACCTACTAATAATATCAACACAAGGATGCAAACTGATAGAGCACGGCAGCGGCTCAGCCCGGTGTCGCGCTTACATTTTTGCGGTCGTTATAAACTTCCCGATTGATGTTTCTGTGCATGCACGATAAATGTGACCCAGCACAGCAAAATCAGGAATAAGTCGGGATTGCCGAAGCTGGCAAATCAGCTTCAAAGTGCGCGAATGGGTATTTTTGGATGGAAAGGTCGATTTTCAGATATAGGTGAATTTAGTTAATGTAGTTATCGTAGATTACTATTATGCTGTTGTAACATCATAAAACGAGTGATAACATTGCTAAAAAGAGATATTTGGAACAGCTATGTCGACCTCAGTGAGCACGAAGAACGAAAAATGTGCTTCATTCAGATGCATCGTGTCCGCCTTAACGTCCTGCCTACCCCCGCCATATTGGTATCGTTTTGAAGCTGAACTATTATGGGATGTATTCCCACGCGCGAAATTTGTCACATGTCAGTATAAAGCCAATTAAAATGCTTGAAAACGAAGCTAAAACGTAAACAAGAGCACGTTGGCGAAATCACGTGATATAATGCGCCCCGCTGATTGGCGGCTGACCTTTAAACCCACGCGAATCCATGTTTGTTTTCGTTCGACATCGGGTGCACCGGACATCGTTTTGTATAAAATCTGCGAATTCTAATTTACTATTAAGTTGTCAATGCCGTAGTTTTAGTTGTTAGTTACATAGGTTTTAACATGTGCAGTGATAGGCTCAACAATAGCATGGATGTTGCACAGCAGCGTGATATAGACATCGATCGACCTAGCGCTCAGTGATGGCCGCGATGGCAAAATCTGCGCGGAGTGTTTGACAACGAATCTTTGACACAACTATTAGGCGCGTATCGGATGGAGAGTTTACTGGATTCGTACGTGTCAGACAACAACAGTGAAGCAGGGAGTGTCGTTTTGGCCCTGAGTGCTAAAGTGGCGAGGAAGAATAATACCAAGTGACAGCTGACATTGACAGCTTCGATCGTGGATGATGGATCGCAACGCCAACGCTGCTTAAAATGTACTCGTAGATTTAGACCAAGAACTTGAACACATTCGTGGATTCATCTGCGGTTGCAGGTGTTTTGATGATGGACCCTGCTGTCAACAATTCATGGATTGGGAAATTGTTGACACCCCGAACGAATGCAAAGGAGATAACAGCCAGACTGAGGGTAAGTTATACTAGCTCTATTGACTTTTTTGCTGTGATAGCAGGCTCAGCCTCACTCATTGTCACATTGAGCTCTCTAACAATGACATGCCATGACTCACATAAACCCGTGGTTTTTCTGTTAGTGTGAGAGTATCAATGTGACTGGTAATGTTCTAGTACGGTAATATACTAGGGATAACTAGTACTGTAATTCATTTAGAATTATGTTTTTAACTTATTTATACCTGCTTGTTATTATCGTACGTAGATCTTCATGAAATTAATGATCACATTTATTAGGTAGAATATTTTTTATTATTAGGGGAGGCGAGTAATTTTTGGCAACAGGTAAGAAAGAAGACATTTTGATTTTCCGATTTAGAGCAGTTAAGGAATGGGATGGAAGGTTTATAAGATTCAGAGCTGACTCTAAATGATCCAAGGTATTCATCAATTATGCTGTTAGCCTGCTTATTTACCTAGCTGCTGGGCTCACTATGTATATGTCATCTGATTTAAAGATCAACTGTCCATATATCTCCAGTTTGAAATAATGGACAGTCATTACATAAACTTTTTGCAGCATTAAATGTTTTGTATATGGGAAGTTAAGACTATTATGTTTGTTTTGTGTCAGGTTTACGTCTGAAGAACCCACTGTCGTGTTCGCCAGGAAGCAGCCATCCGATGACAAACAGCGGTTCGATTTGCAGCACAGGCGAGGAGTCTACCCACCTGCTGCTCTACCTACAGAACCACCACCCCCAGGCCTCAACATCCACCAATAGTGTTTGTTTGACAAGATCAATGAATTCTGCGGACATCAACTGTCCAGAGCAAAGCCGACACATCCGAAGCCGCACCAGTCCACTGCTGCAACAGTCTGCCCATCACGTGAAGTGGCTGCTGCCATTGGCACATCAAAAAATGACAAAAGAAGCGGTGATTGTGTCGTGCTGTGTCACAAACAGACAGAACACATGGCTAGGTTCTGTGAACATTTTACTGTCGATTTCCGATTTGTTGCAGAATGTTCTAAAGGGATATCTCTGGAACTATAAGAGCTGCAAAGGTGAAACTTTAAAGCTGTTTTTCTCAGAATCGGTTTTCAGAAAATGACTTGGTACACCTTCTCTTTATAAAACAATAACTTGGCGACCAATACAGCTAGACATTTGTGTTTGGTACCGTTGGAAAGCCCATAAATTTACCTTTCACATGGTACCTTTAACTCAAAAAGTGATTTTCCTACTTATTCCTGATTTTGCTGTGCTGGGTCACAAATATAAAATCACCAATGTGCAGCGAAACGATAAATCATTCTTGGTATGAATGCCACGGGCTGTTCGTCAACTCTCCTGTGATGATTACTGTGAAGTGTTGCTTAAAATGTCGTTCAATACAATAACATCTTACGTTTGTTTAAATCACCGTCACGGATTATGGCGCACTATGGTCACGTGGGACGTTTGCTATCAAAACATGCTTCAAAACTTGTTTGCCTCGTGTTAATTTGCTACAAATAACTTTATATATATCCTAACGAACAACCCGTATTATGTATACGATAAATGCATTGTCCTTTCGCTGAACATTAATGATTATAGAATTACAATGACATAAAAGTGAATTCTTTTGTATGGTCCCCACTTTTTGTGTCCCCTAGGTTTTGAAAAGTGGGGGTACTGCTGGCCCCCATTAATTTTAGGCTAAATTATAACACTGGTAAATAAAGAGTAGATGCTAATGTCTCGGCATATGTTGGAGGTTCAAATCCGCCAGGTAAATGCACAAACCTTTGTGCACAATTACCCCTGGCATGGGCTGTTGACTGATACATTGCATCTGCGCATATTATTTCCTTCATCGGTTGACATTTCATTAAAACGAATGTCATTGATGCAACAATTTACGTATCAATTGCATATAGATATATAATCTGATAAAAATCAGTCAACTGATTTACCTCATAAAATAAATAAATAAGTATACTTATATAGTGCCAAATCTAGTTATAAACTACTCAGGGCGTTTTACATATACATGTAGTAGGTATTCGTTAAAAAATAATTACTTAAACATATGACTAAAATTAACTCTACATTACCAAAGTGTCATGTAAACAGATTAATGAAAACAATAACTAAAGAAATAAAAATATAGAAGGCTAAAATACATAAAACTAAAACATCATTTAAGAAAGTAGGAGTAAAAATTCTCTTTAATAATGATGCAGTCACTAAAATAAAAGTTAAGCGTATATTTATACAGCCACCGTCATAGAATTTATGTAATCATTAAACAATTTAACCTAACATTATGGTGTTACTGAAACTGCTTCTGTATTAGATCAATGAACTGCTAATCTTATTAATAATGCCAACTGACAAGTTCTACTGGGTGGTCCTGCTTAAGAACATGTCATCATCATCAATCACTTGTAAGGATTTATCATGAAATGAAACTGTGCAGTTGAGGTATGTGGGCAATAAAATGTATAGGGAAGGAAAAGCCATTTCTTAATTTAAAGTGGCACTAATGAGTCATCTTTTTAGCAGCTACATTTAAACTAAACAAGCATCATTATTTATTTATTTATCCACACATTTATTATAAGTAATATATTATGTCTATTACGAATGCTGCAGCAAATCAAGTGGCCCACACTGCAACATCAGAAATGACAACAGACTAGGAGTGCTCTTTACAATTAATAACTGACTAGTAGGGGAAGGGCGGGTAAAATGGGCTCCTTAAGCGCCGATCAACCTTCATTTGACAGTTATGTACAAAAATGGTACATTTTTGCTACAATACCTACCTATGTATATTGACTACGTACATGCACAGTCTAGTTACTCTATCTTAATAAATATAATATGTTAGACGAGTTTTAAAAAGACACTCATTTTATTATTTCTTAAAACATGGAGGCCAAAGTGGGCCCCCTCACAATGCTATGCGATGCCACATAATCGTTGAAGCAAATCTTGCACATAACCCGCCACGCTCATACCCAGCGTATGCATGGTGTATCCACCGGCCACACTCCCCACAATACATCCAGCTTTTGCATGTTCTGCTGTTAGAATACAAATATCCGAATATCCCAGATAAGGCGTAGCGTAGTAGTCTTCCTTCTATGTTTTTTACATGTTCTCAGCTTTTGTGTGCCCTCTTTTCTTTGAAACGGGTGGTTGTAGGCACGTTACCAGTCTTGCTGTGGCCTCGACGTGTTTCTTGTAATGACTGCCAGCAATGTTCCAGGTCGTCCCTCTGTAGCTTGGCGCACTGTAGCCCCATGGGGCCCACTTTGGCCTCTGCTATAGATTATCGGTCGGACGCCATTTTGGGATTATTGTGTTTATTCACTTCAAACTGAAATTGTTCATTTAACTAACTATGGCTTATTTGCAAGAATATACTGTATATTTCAAAGTCAAATGTTGCTTTATGTAGTATATACCATTACAATACACTATCCATATGTATATGCTGTATTAAAATTCATACCAATGTAACAATTCTTGTCATTGTAGATCCCATATTTTATGTTACATGATCTTATTTTACATATTGCAGATTTCAAATCATCATGTCAGCATATGAAAAAATCAAAACAGTACGCCAATCCCTGACCACCACACTCACTAGCTCAATCACTCACTAGCTCACTCACCAATTGCTCACTCACTCAATCACCACTAGTCACTCACTCACTCACTCACTCACTCACTCACTCACTCACTCACTAGTTCATTCACTCAATCACTCACTAGCTCACTCACTTCACTCGCTCACTTGCTCACTTACTCACTCACTCACTCACTCACCCACTCACTCACTGGCTCACTCACTCAATAGCTCACTCACCAAAGTATTAATGTTCAACAAAAAGTGAAAGTGTACATGAATTATTCATGTATAATGTTTCATTTGTGAATGTGAACATTACACTTATTTGCAAGAATATACTGTATATTTCAAAGTCAAATGTTGCTTTATGTAGTATATACCATTACAATACACTATCCATATGTATATGCTGTATTAAAATTCATACCAATGTAACAATTCTTGTCATTGTAGATCCCATATTTTATGTTACATGATCTTATTTTACATATTGCAGATTTCGAAATGCGATGCATGTCAGCGATATGAAAAAATCAAAACAGTAGCGCCAAAGCTGACACCTATCAAGATTGTGGCACCCATGCATATGGTTGGCATAGATCTCGTAGGTAGGCCATGTAATGTGAAAAGTACAGATGTAATCCTTACTCAATGTAATGTTGACTATTGCCAGTGTACACAGGAGCTAATATTGATATTTATGCTGTAAACATTTCCACTCTTGAATGTTTATGACAAATTAAATAGTCGTAACATGCACACTTGTTGTCCCAAGTTAGCATTTGTGCTTGTGTTGCAAATTATATTATCTATGGCAATTAGATGATTGTGCATGTAAAATGTCATTCTTGTGCGCCTGTTTTATGGCATATTGTTGTGAATAGAATATCACAACTTCTACTACTATTAATTTTATTTATTTTCCTTGATTTCCTTGTTTCATTGAAGGTTCGCCAGTTTAGATTTGATGGCCTTAGAAGAGAGGGACAACAAATGTCCTATCAAGAATACTGATTTAACTTTGAAGCCCCTTTTAATGGAATCTACCTAATGTTATTATACAAACTTATATTTAAGCTACTTTTTAGGCCCACTACCTGAGACCAAGAATGGCTACAAATATGTCATGACACTATTTCACAAAATACGTTGAACTATACTCCCTGAAGCGGAAGACGGGTGAGGAGGTATTGCGAAGCTTGAACAGCTTCATTTGCAGGTATTGCATTCCTTGATTATTAAGCTTCAATTCAGCAAATGATAAAGCAGCCTAGCAATGTTAATAAGAAGACATGTATACTTAATTTAAATAACTTATGTGTGTAGCAGTACACAAAATTAATTTCATAATAATTGGTTATAATCCAAAAAAATAGAAAAAGGATAGCTATATGGCAGATGCCCTATGCTGTTCAATGTATTGACTTGGTTTACACAATAAAAACAGTAATTTCATGCCAGAACTGAAACAATTTGGAAGGGCTGGAAAGCACTGGATCTCAAGCATCAGCACCACTCCACTTCACTATCTCGCGATAGATCATGATGTGGGAAGATGGGGGACATATTTTGATTTTTTTTGAAATTCCAGCAGGTTGCTGCCCCCTTACCCCTTCTTTCCCATATCTATTACTTCGTCACAAAATAGGCCTTGATTTTATTTCTGGAAAAGGTGTTAATTTTAAAGCAAGCTCACCACATATCTTCAGCAGAATGTCTCATATTTGTTGTCTTTTTACAGATATGGTGCCCCGAAGAAATTGTTATCTGACCAAGGTCGTGAATTTGTCAACACCATCAATGCAGATTTGGCCCCAAAAAATCAATATCGACCGCATGATTACGGCAGCGTACCATCCCCAAACAAATGGACTTGATGAGAGGTAGCAGTTATTAATTATTAGCATTACAGTCACATTATGAATAAAACAATGTTTTTTTCTTCAAAATATTGTTATTGTCGTATAACAAACCAAACTTGTAATAATATAAATAGCAGATACGTTTGTCTAAGCATGTAAAAAATGTCTAATTGTTTTTCACAACTGATATTCCTTTTCAGACTGACCCAGAATTACTCTTATAGAATTGTCAACCATTGACCATCTGGATTGATTGTAGAACCAATCAGACACTCAAAACCCGACTGAGCAAGTTGACGGGTGAACATCAGGATGACTAGGATGACTACCTGGAAGTGGTCGCATTTAGCATGCGCGCACAGAGACAGGGGTCGACCAACTACACCCCATTCTTCCTCATGTTCAATCGCCATCCACGTCTGCCTGTTGAGGTATTTCGTTTATTGTCATATTGCATGTCATTGCATTCATTGCATAATGCCATAATGTTACATGCATTTCAGACAACAGTTGTTGTATAATAATTATACAGAAATAACACTTTATTAGTTGTTAAATATTTACATAACTAAATGTTTTGTACAAGTGATTGTTTTATGTGTTAATGATATACATTGCGACTCATGAAATAGTACTTGACAGAAATATAGCCCAGTAGGTACAATTCAGATATATTGTATAGATGGATGATGCTGACAGGGAAGAAGACATTCACATTCCAACATTCGTGGAAGAGGATGTGGACAACTACGTTGAGCAAGTAGGGAAACAGGTGATAAGCGTTCATGAACAGGTGTGTAAAAGTAGTGAAAGTTTGTACGTGTTACGGGGTTTTTACAAGATAATGTAAACAGTAAAATAATGTAACCCTGTCCATTGTGATGAACCAATTTATGTTGCTTTTCATTGGTGGATCCATATCACCAACTGAATTCAAAGTCTCTTACTTTCCCATACAGATAACATAAGCTGACTATGAATATAGCACAACCACTGGTCAGATAGAGATAACATTGTTATCAAGTTACAACTCCTAGAATTGTGTCCCTTACTATATTATATTCTTTCTTGTGTATAAATTATTACTTCTAACTGACAATGTTATATATTTAAGCCTTCCATCCAACTATGTTCTAAGCACCATGACTTTCCACGTTCACACAAATGTCACAACTGCCCAACAGCGCCAATCTAAGCAGTACATGAACAGACAGACAAAGGGAGTGACATCATTTCACTTTAAGATTGGGGACATCGTCCTGAAACGAAACACGAGGAACATCGGGAGGAAAGGTGGCAAACTGGAGCCACAATGGAATGGCCCATTCAGGTAACAATTTTAATTATTTGCCTCAATTTAAACTTATCCTCAATAAATTTGACAAATGTTTCACGTGTCTTTTACTTTTTAAAATAAGAACTGAACTAGATGTGTGAACATTATAGATTGGGACAAGACAGCATTTAAATTAGAAACAAGATGCATGAGACAACATTGCTGCTGAATCCTAAATTGGCTAACTAACAACATACTTATTCACATTTTAATTGGATTTCTTCAAGCATCACATATTACTTACTTGGAGTTTTCTGATAAATGCAATGACAAACATTGATCATTGGAGGTAAACTTAATCATCGCAAGATGGTGATGATATTGGGGATTGGATTACTGTGAGATAATAATAATATTCCTGATAATATGTTCCTTATCATCAGGATCAGAAATATCGGGCCAAACTACCAGGTGACACTGGCAAAAACAGCTGGCGTGATCTTAATGACAAAGGTGGCCTATGACCAGCTGAAACCCTACCACACACCTCACCTTCCTACCCCACTGTCTTCTCCTACCCCACTGTCTTCTCCTACCCCACTGTCTTCTCCTACCCCACTGTCTTCTCCTACTCCACTGTCCTCTCCTACCCCACTGTCCTCGCCTACCCCACTGTCTTCTCCTACTCTACTGTCTTCCTACCCCACTGTCCTCTCCTACTCCACTGTCCTCTCCTACCCCACTGTCCTCTCCTACCCCACTGTCTTCTCCTACCCCACTGTCTTCTCATACCCCACTGTCTTCTCATACCCCACTGTCTTCTCATACCCCACTGTCTCTTCCGTCTAAGGTGACAGCTGGTGGAATCACCATGACGCAGAAAGATTTGCGCACACTTTTGCCATGGGAATGACAACGTATGTTATCTTAAAAAACAGTTTGTGCATGCATGTTCCACATACTTTCTGAAGTTATATATTCACGCACAGACACACACAGACACACACAGAACAGACACACACACACACACAGACACATACACACACACAGACACACAGACACACACACACACACACACACACACACACACACACACACACACACACACACACACACACACACACACAGACACCCACACACAGACACACACACACACAGACACACCAAAAGACACACACACACACACACACACACACACACACACACACACACACACACACACACACATACAGACACACACACAGACACACACAGACACACACACACATACACACACACAGACACACACACACAGACACACACACAGACACACACACACGGACACACACACACAGACACACAGACACACACACAGACACACACACACACACACAGAAAACACACACAGACACACACAGACACACAGACACACACACACACACACACACACACACACACACACACACAGACCAAAACACACACACACACACACACACACACACACACACACACACACACACACACACACACACACACACACACACACACACACACACACACACACACATTATAACTGCAAGAGTTGAACAATCACATGGTGTACTGGTATATAATAAACCATGGTTATAATTATTATCTGAAAACTATTAAATAGAATCAATGCGTGTGCACACAACATGTAATGTTTGCATAAGGAACACCAGCAGGATGTGAACCTGCCACACACAACACTGAATCGATATTACCCTAAACTATCCAAGTGAACAAAATGGTTAGACAAACAACTGACAATGCATTTGCATTACAACACAGTATTCTAAATGCAATCAGTCACAACTGTATTTTATATTATTAGACAATTTTAATTTATATCATCTGACAGGAATACATAATTATTAAAAATCTAAAAACAAGTATGCACAAATTCACTTTTCTGGATAACACTGCTAACTTTGTTTTGAACTCTTCTTTTGTGGAAACACATCATCCGTCACCATGGCTGTCAAACACCCTATTTGAACGATTGTTTCTACCTGAAAAAGTGACAAATTACAAAACCAGTACAGTTGTTTCCCACAAGCATGAGTTCTTAATGGTGGTTATTACAACAGGACATTTTGCATTGCCTAACAATATCCAGCATTTTCTCTAGTTGATTATCCTCTGTATGTCTAATGACATCCCAAATATGAATAGGGTATGTGTCATTTAATACATATTAGGTTTTATGTGGGGTATGTGTGTGTAAAATAGTTATGACATTGCTTTATTGACTAATACAATGTAACTTTATAATAGGACTGACGTAGACTTGTTCAAATTAGTGTCTTCGCAAGAGTGACACTGTTGGTGGCACTGCAGTCAAGTAACAATTCTTATTTACTCTGCTCATTTCTCCTGTTCAAGGTGTCTGTTTGTGGCCATATTCTCCTGGTCTATCCCATATCCTTTTTTTCTTGTTCAGTGTCTCTGTGCCAGGTGGCCTTCTCTTCACCTCTTATCTGGTGTTTCTATAATAAAGCAATGTTAACAGATATATAAGCGCTACGTGAGAAAAATATAATAGTTATTAAAATATAATGAACAAAAGCAAAATAATAAAAATCCATCAATACATATACAATATATGTATTTTAAAGACTACATGAAAGTCCTCCAAGATATAGTTAAGCAGTAACTACAAGGCAACGTATTTATTACAGGTTCAATGTTCTTTTATTACAGGTTCAAGCAACTTTCAATAATATATTTTTCCACAAACAAAATATGTTTTAGGCAGTGTGGATCCCATGATGCTCACACATATTCAAGTATTGGTCGGACAAGGGTTGTGTAGGCTATAGACTTTATGTGGGTTGGGCATTTATTTAGATTTCTCATAATGACTCCTAGAGTCTGTTGTGCTTTCCTAGCGACTGAGTTGCATTGTGCTGTCCAATTTCATGTATTTGATATCTGTACACCAAGATAACAACGCGATTGAACAGATTTAAATTGTTGGCCACAGAAGGTGAAAATATTTGGTGTTGGTTTTCTTGAGGCTGATGTCATTGTGAAGCATTTGGTGGGATTGAATTTCATAAGCCAGGTGTTTTGCCATTCCTCAAGTTTGATTAGATCATTTTGGAGGAGAGAAATGTCATTGTCTGATTTAACTGGTTGATATAGTAGGCAGTCATCTGCAAAAAGGCGAACGTTTGAAGTGAGATTGTTGGGTAGGTCATTTATGTAAAGTAAGAAAAGTAGGGGCCCCAGTACGGTTCCCTGTGGTACCCCTGAGGTGACTTGAATTGGTTTGGATGCTGATCCATTTATTACAATCTGTTGAGTTGCTTCTGCAAGGAAGCTTTCTATCCAGTTGTTAGGAATTGATTTATATAGGACAGTCTAGCAGAACGAATGTGTTTGTGCATGTCTTTCCTGATGTTACAAAACTCTTGCCAGTCTTCTGGATTTCTAGATATTTTTGCTTTCTTATATAATCGTTTCTTTCTTTTGCACATTTTTTCAAGTCTTTATTGAACCAGGGAAGGTTGTATCTGGAAGTTGTAAGACGGACTGGTACATAGTGTTTCATAATGTTGATGATTTTTGTTGAAACAAGGTTCCATTTGTCATTGACTGTCATGTTTTGGTTTAGAGAGAAGTATTCATGTGTGAAGTCATCGAGAGATTTCTGGATGTTAAGGTGGTCAGCTTTATTTCTGATGAAATGTTTTCGTTTAGGGCGATGTTTGCATTTGGGTGAGATATTTACATCAATGATAACTGTGTTGTGGTCTGCTATGCCGTCTACTACATTTAGTTTCTTTATTAACCCAGGTCTATTTGTGAAGACAAGATCTAGGATATTGTTGGCATTTCCTTGTTTACGTGTGGGTTCATTGACATGTTGGATTAGTCCATGTTCCTCTACGAGAGAGAGTAGTTTGTTGGCAGCAACTGTACTATATCCACTGTTAGGTGTGACATGGTGATTTTCCCAGTTTATGTTAGGAAGATTGAAATCGCCGGTAATTATGACATTATGTGTGTTTATCTTGTTTCCTAATTTAGACAGAGATAGATCTAGTTCTTCAATTTGAGTTCCTTGAGAGTCATGTGGGGCACGATAGAAGGTGCATATGACTATGGGTTTCATTCCTTTTATTTCAGTTTCTGTCCAAATGCTCTCACTGTTAGTGTTTAAGTTTGTTAGATGAGTTGTGATGAGATCAGCTTTGGATATTTGGAATACCCCCCTCCAGTAGTGCTTGTTTCCCTGTCTTTTCTAAAAACATTAAAGTGTTCTGGGAAAATGTCTCCGTTTTTAACTGAGGGATCTAACCATGACTCTGTTGCACTGATTATGTCTGGGTTATGTAGGTTGTTTAGTACTTCGATGTCTGCTGCTTTATTCTTAATGCTTTGGCAGTTTATGAGGATGCACCGGAAGTTTGGTCTCTTCTTTTGTTTATAGGTTTTCTTGTTATTGGTTGTGTTGTTACTACTTGTAGTTGTTTCGTTTGAGTTATGATTGTTGCCATTCAGGGGGTCAAAAGGGTTATCCGTCTGGATTTCGCTATCTTCGAAGAAGGAATTTGTGAAGTTGAAGTTATTGCAGTCAGGGCAAGCCCAAGAACATGAAGAGTGTATTAATTGTTTGTATGCATTGTCATCTATTGCACAGCATTGTGTATGTATCCATTTTTGGCAGTGGTCACAATGGATTGCTTTGTGGTTATTAAGGACGTCCCTGTGGCAAATGCCACAGGGTGCAGAGCAATCTGAACAATGCCATGTGTCAAGGTTTCGGTAAGTGCTATTAAATTCATGTCTGGATATTCCAGCGCATTTGATGTGAACTGATTTGTTGCAGTCGTTACATGTTAGGGTGAGTGAATTGGACTTTAGTGATTTCTTACATGAATTACATTTAGAAGGGCCTGAGAGTATTATGCATAAAAGAACAGTGAATTTTGTTGCTGTCTTGTTTGACCTGGGTTTATATGGTGGTGGGGTGATCAGTAAACCAGTGGAACTATTGGATCTGAGACATTTGAGTTGTGCGATAGTTTTCCAGATAGGGCTGTACAGGTAATATGTTGTGATATAATTTTTGTCTTTTCTGGCTTTATTGTTGACATAGTCTATTTCTGTTGTGTTGTTATGAAAGCTCTTCAGTTCATGATTTAGTCTAGATGTGATATACAGACACGCAAACATGAACAGTGAATATTTGAAAATGCATCTTGAATGGGAGCTAGCCATAACACCAGTGTGAGTGATAGTGATTAAGAGTTAATAAAAATTAGTAATAAATAAAAATGCACACACTTAGTTTAAAAATAAATAAATATAAATAAATACAACACACTTACGTGTAAATAGACTAAAATAAGATAAATGAATTGTTATTAGGTCGTTTATTACGTGATCAGGTTGCGTGATTATTAGATTTTATTTTACTGACAGTATGCAGTATTTGGGAGATAACACCAGACTATGTGTTGAATTAGAATGTATAAATACTATATTGTTTATACACTGTACACTTAGTCAATACATATACAATATATGTATTTTAAAGACAACATGAAAGTCCTCCGAGATAGTTAAGCAGTAACTACAAGGCAACGTATTTATTACAGGTTCAAGCATTTTTATATCTTTCAATAATATATTTTTCCACAAACAAAACGTAGAACGAATTAATTAAAGTTTATCGTGAAACTGAGATAATGTGCTAAAAACAGAAATTTTTTAAGATTGAAATTATGTAATTTATAATATTTATGTAATTTAAAAAGAGGGTATCCGGAAGTGGGAGACACTGGAAACATTCTGCCTATAGTACAATCTAATGTATCTACTTGGGCTCGGGACTCCGCTTTGGTTGCTCCTTATAACGTTCCCCTGGCGAGAAACGTCACGACCTTCAACACTCACAACTGATTACTGTGCTACGAGAAAGGGAGGGAGTATCTGCCCCTAAGCCCGGCGTGCCATTGCCGGATGTGACGCTCCATATTGCGAGCATCACGTGATATACCCTTTGCCACGAGGCATCGAATACACATCAGTTACAATTATAATAGCAATTTCCTTTCTTTATATACCATATAGTCTTTGAC
Organism: Ridgeia piscesae; assembly: GCA_025642075.2. NCBI lineage: Eukaryota > Metazoa > Annelida > Polychaeta > Sabellida > Siboglinidae > Ridgeia > Ridgeia piscesae. The sequence goes on along the minus strand of JAODUO010001156.1, from coordinate 88,361 downwards.
TGGCGAGATTGTGGTGTCAACTTGTCTTAACTTAAACTGATATAACTATTTCCAGTGAAGTTATTTGTATTGTAGAATGGCGTTAAAACATCATTTGTATGTTATATTATATCATATGATACATTAAACATGTTAACATGTGAAACTATAATTATTCATCCATGCACAGTTATGGATAGGTATGTTTTACACCAGGCGAAGTGAAACCAAGATGGCGCACACAACGTCGCCATTTTGTCCTTCATAAAATGTAACAAGGAATTACTTTTAAATGTTGATACATAATAACAAATGTAGACTAAGACAAATTAAATTATTTTATTGAAGATATTATCGACACCAATCAGCATAGTGATCATAATTTTGTTTTCCACGTGCGTGTTGGCTTAAACAGGTAAAAGCACTTGTCCCAACAATGGTATTGACTTTAGGGACAAAAACTAGATCATAAAGAAATGTTCGAAGCTAGGCTAGGCAACCTTTCTCAATGCAATTTCGCAATGAATTTAAAGGTCTTAAAGATAATACGATATCGGACAGGAAGACAATACAATGACTTTAGAAGCCGAATAGAACGAATAAAACGTAGTCACAATCCTTGCTAAGCAATTCTGAACACATTGTAATTTTGTGATGTTGTTAAAGATAAAATTACGATAGAGGGAATTACAACAGAAACAGGCATTGAATCACGAATATGATATGACAATAATGGAACATACGACCATTAGTTGCCTTTCTAAATACCACCACAAACTGTCATACCTTCGAGTAACTGCGTCGTCCAATTTATGCCCGTCCTCGTTGTGTTTCGGCATCTGTTGATATCCTAGTGTCTGCTGACATCTTAAACTGTACCTTGTGTGCATCTTAGTTGAGACCAACCGCCACACTCATTGAACGTCAAACGTGCATCGTCTGCTGCACCGCAGTCGAACAAACCTAGAAACAGATGAAGTTGGCCTTGCACTGTTAACCGGGAGAACTACACGTTGACCCTAACGATTCCATGCTATTGGTCGTTGCACTGTTCAGTCATTTGTTACTATAAATAACTGTCACGTGCAATTCACCGATATGGCGAAATGTAATGTTGTCAACCCCTGCGTTCTAGAGTAGCAACAAAACCATTACAGGAGGTCGCAAGCTGTGCCAAGAATGTCCAACACCAATTGACGGATTGCATTGTCTGTGTTAAACTGTGATAATGTCAATGAAGCATGGCAGGTATTACACGATTGCTTTGTATGGCATAAATAGCTTCGACGTTCGTGTAGATATGTGCAAATAGCCATGACCGAATCCTGTGCGCCTTAATGTGGCGGGCGAAAACGGGGAGGAAGAGGGGTGTAGACGAGCAGAGAAGAGTGGGAAAGAATAAGGAAAACGGGATAGATATAGTGTGACGCAGAGACAGAGGAGGGAAGATCGGAGGAAGAGGGAGGGAGGGAGGGAGGGAGGGAGGGAGGGAGGGAGGGAGGGAGGGAGGGCGGGCGGGCGGGAGGGAGGGAGGGAGGGAGGGAGAGGGGGAGTAATAATTTAATGTTCAAGTTTTATTTAGTTTAGATCTTAATGGATGTAGCATTATTCGAAAAGTAAACTATATTTTGTCCCGTAACATGCAGCACTGACATAATTGTTTTGGCGTATCATGTTTATTGAAATAATAACAGATATTGATAGTTGGCCGGGATTTTATCGAATCACAAATTTTGAATAACCCGAATACAACCGAGTCTTTGGGCAAAGTAAACCGGTAGACTTAAGTACTGCCGTTACACACACGCACGCACACAGACCACAGACACACACACACACACACACACACACACACACACACACACACACACACACACACACACACACACACACACACACACACACACACACACACACACACACACACACACACACACACGATGATATAGGCATTATTGAAATCTTAGTATTATTATACAACCATTTTCTTTTACTTTCTAGCATAAGCTTGGTTAACAAATGCCATAACACTGCTTATTGTGTATATGTGTGTCTCTAAAACTTTTTCACACCCACGTTTTCATTGCTATAGTAAAACAGGGAAGACATGGATTGTTGCCTACTAGCCTTGCAGCCATGTCTATTTTTGTCGTAGTGATATGTTTTTTGCAGGAGTAGTTAGATTATATTATCATGTGGCCCTTAATCAGCCATTACACCAACAAGTTGCGTTATTTTCAATACACTTTTATGTTATATCTGGATTAGTATGGATGTTGTTTCTGAAGTAATAAGTTTGCTTTTTTAAAGAGGTGTACGTTTGATAAATGTGAACAAAATTTCTGTTCAAAGTTTAAAATACACATCTTTTGTCATTTATGTTATTTCACTATTGTGTGAAGTGTTAAATTTAACCGAACAACCAAAGAAACGATGTGACTAACAATAGTCACATTACCAGGGGACCATAGAGGTATTCATATGAAAGTGTTGTTAACACGGGGAAATATTAACAATAATGAGTATCTATATTTCAGTACGCAAAGGCCATCTGCGACGGAACGGAGACAAACCAAATAGTGCAGGCCGACGTTGTTGGTTTTCGGCCCGCGTTGTAGCATTAGTTTATAAATCTTAGAAAGTAATCTTATTTAATTATTATTAAATGCAACGGTTTATACAAAGAGCTTCTATTGTTGTGAATGATATTGTTTGCATTTCATTTAACACTACTATTCAACTGTTATGTGACACATACATACACCAGTCGACATGTTAATAAAGTTATGTAAGTCTTGAATGCATGACTCATTTCCCAAAATATATTATTAAATCATTGCCGAGTTGTGTTGGGTAAAACCAACTATTTGGATATGGTAACGTCTAGATTTCCACCCATTGTACTGATATTGAAGCACCTCAATAGGATTTATATACTGCAATGTTAAGCCCATCTTTATTTTTAGATTTCCACCCTTTGTACTAATATTGAAGCACCTGAATGGGATTTATATACTGCAATGTTAAGCCCGTAAAACGCCTTTTTGAATAACAAATATATAATTCTACAAAACATTCCAATAGGACCACTATAAAAGTATGTTCCTTACACGCAAAATAGTCGCAAATATGTGCCATTATAAAAGTGTGATCCACACCCATCCCCTGACGAATTTATTGTATACACTAGCTCTATGGGCTATCTACATCACACACAATTTAAACCGTATATATCTAAAATACAGCTTTATTTTAATTTGTTTTCATAATATAGGGCCTGCCTACAAACTATGCCAATTCGGGCACGTTACATCCAATACATTCAGCTAGTAGATAGTTACATATATCTTAAACTGCCAGAGTTGTATGTCACGAAGACGCGGGGATTTTGTATTTAATGCTGCACGTACTATAGACTGCATTGAAAACCATGGCTGTAACGAAGCCATAACATGCACAACGCTCTGAGACAAGGACATTAAGAAAACACTGTTTATAATTTTTTTTTACAAGTAACGATGATTGTGAAGTTTTGTTATGTTTATTAATAATAATTGCAAGAAAGGAAGCGCATCAATAAATGATTAACATAAACTATAATAAGCATGGTTCACTCATATGTTAATTCCGCAATCACCATGTTTACGCTGGTCACAGACAGTAGACCTTTGTCATGCATGTAAGAAGTCCATAAACAACACTCAAAACGAGGTGGAACGACATCCTGGACCGGATATACATTCCAGACTGGCTAGGCGCGGGCCGTAACGTCGCGCTAACCTTCGCCATGAACCGCTAACCTTTTGACATGAACCGCTAACCTTCGACGTTCTGGACCGCTCGACGTTCTGGACCGCCACACCAGGCCGAGTCGCGTCCGCTGACCTTACATAGAGGTCAGTGGTCGCGTCCCTCACACAGTAACTGTTAGCATCCCGGTGGCCTACTTTTATAGCCTACCACCCTGTAACGCCTGCCCTTAGCTAGACGATAAATCACTTCACGCGCGAAACGGAAGCCCCCGGTTTTCGCCTGACCGTTTTTGAAATCTTTACTACGCGGCAATACGCAACACATTCGTTGCAGGTATCAACACTGCGAATAACTGTTACACTGCTTCCCGTCCGTCGGGTCACCCTCCCGTCCATCCAATGGTCTCCCCATCCATCTATCCGGTCCACTCACCCACCCCACCTTTCTGCCCCATTCACCCCTCCGTTGGGCCACCCGCCCGTCCATCCAATTGTCACCCCATCCATCCATCCGGCCACTCACCCAGCCCCGACTTCCCGCGCCATTCACCCGTCCGTCGGGCCACCCGTCCGTCCATCCAATGGTCTCCCCATCCATCCGGTCCACTAGCTCACCCAAGTCAGCATATCATCCATTCACCCATGCATCCATCCATCTACCACCCAGCCAACCATTCATCTCCCGTTCGTCCGTCTGTCTCCCATCCATCCATTCGTCAATCAGGGAATGTCTAATAGTTGAAGGTAACACATGAAAGTAGTTTGGTAATAACGTGGAGTGCTTCTTCGTCTCGCGTGGTGATCTCATCAAGTTGAGAATTCCCAAGGTGAACAAAGCACCAAATAAATATTATAAAACATTCTACTGCAATGATAAGAGAAATACATCAAAATTATGGGGTTAATAATTCACTCTGGGATTTTGGGTGGTTACAATCAAAATTTCCTGATGAATGAGCAATTTAGGGATCAACTGGGGTCACTTCAGAAGTGGCCACTGAGATTCTGGTGGTGCAGGAGAATCCCCTGCCTTAACTACCTCGCTTAGACTCGCTTCCGGGCTCTTACGTCATCGACACGCGGAGTCATACTGGGATCCGCGTTGTACATTACCAGTTCTCGCGTTGGAGACGCCGTTATATACTTCCGATACATCGTGCAAGTTCATTGTCAATTTACTCGTAGCTTGCATGAATAAAACATTGTGTAACTCATCTTTGCCGCGATGTTCACAGTTTATAGGCTAAGTCTAAAAGTATATGATTAATATGCACATAGTAATACCGTTGCAAAACAAAAAACAGTGTCTATGCCAAGAAACGGGAATTGTGGTTAAACCGGAAGTCATGATGCCGGAAATGGAAGTATCGCCGATATACTGAGTGTTCTATCATTACGCATAACTACTGCTCTCTATTCCCCTTTAGGTGCGTGCGTGCGTGCGTGCATATGTGTGTGGATTTGTTCGCACCATGTAAACTCCACGCCTGGAGACGTCATGGAAGAGAAATCTGCAAATGTTGACATGATTCCCCGTAAGCGGTTTTACAGACGGTAGTAGGTCTACGCGTACGTTCCGGAAGCAAAAATCCTCCAAATGCACCCTTCTTGAATCTCCCCTAAACATGTTCACAGACATCGGAACTTCAGCCACCCCCCCCCCCACTCACTCCGTTCTCCGTCGACGGACCTTGACACACGGGAAGAGGGTGGCATTCAAAATATCTCATTGCTACGTTCAAAACTATTGATGTTCACGAACACATTCCAGTTCTTGCATTATCAAGGCCAACATACTTGACGTGCGCATGCGCAAACGGTCTATGCGTCACGTAATGCTAGCGCAAGCATAACGCGAGTCACCAGAGGCAGGGGGAGAGGGAGAGGGGCGGCCAAGCAGGGAGGAAGGGAGATAGAAAATATTTTGTATGTTTAAAGGAAGGGATGGGGGAGGTGAAATCAGCAGGGAGACCGACAAAGAGAGACAAACAACCAACTTGTTCACTCTGACACATTGCGCATCAGAACGATAAGAGATTGCAACGCCACTCATTTATTATTATGGCTTTTTTCACATATTTGCTAAAATGCACAAGGAACGGTTTAAATAATAATCACAATGGTATTCTGTGTGCGTGCGTGCGTGCGTGCGTGCGTGCGTGCGTGCGTGCGTGCGTGCGTGCGTGCGTGCGTGCGTGCGTGCGTGCGTGCGTGCGTGCGTGCGTGCGTGCGTGCGTGCGTGCGTGCGTGCGTGCGTGCGTGTGTTGAAACATACCCCTTTCCACCAACACTGTGATGTGTAATTCATAATTGTTATGGTTGAAAATAAATAAATTACATCTTCCTAAGGGACATGCTTCGCAGTAAAGGGTTTACAGTGGTGGGAGGTAATGTAAGCTTTATGAAACTTGTCACAGCCTGGGCCATTCTTCCTATTTATCTTGTAGGCCTAGTCGGAAAGAATGAGATGAGATGAGATGATATATATATATATATATATATATATATATCATGAGATATATATATATATATTATATATATATATATATACATACATACATATATATATATATATATATATATATATATATATATATATATATATATATATATATATATATATCATCTCATCTCATCTCATCTCATCTCATCTCATCTCATCTTGGTCGTTGTCTTTCAGGACGCCCCGCATTGAACACACAGCCCTTCCAGCATCCTCTGTCCATCATGACTGTCTGCAGTTCACTTGTGTTCCCCAGCCCTGTATCTTGCAGTAGGTTGTCAACATGTCATTTTTGCCTTCCCCGGTTTGCATGCCCATCCGTTGGACTTTGGTGGATACTGGCGGTAATTCACCATATATTTGTATGTTGGGTATGTGTTGTTTCCGTGAGACATTAAGGGCCATCCGTAGCATTGTAGTGTAACAACCGTCAAGTTGCTTTTTCATAGTTTGTGTTATTGTCCACGTTTCCGCACCATATAGTAGAACTGATTCGACGGTAGCAATACACAGTCTGGTTTTTATCCTTTTTGAGAGTGTTGACGTCCATATCTTTCGTAGTTTGTGACAGGCACTCCAGGCAAGAGCTTTTCTTACATTGAAGTCTTTGTCTGTGTTCTCCATCCATGCTCCTAAGTGTTATGTTTCGTCCGCTCAGTATCGCGTACATTCCATCGTTGATCGTCGAGATTATTTATATTCGAGATGATTCGTCCGCTGAAGGTTGTACATCCACCACGCTGCATCCCGCGGCTTCACCAGAGTGTATCAGGGAGCTATTGAAAAATTACTCTCTATGGTATGTGTTGTGCATTCAAGTGTCACCATGTCATGTACAATTAATTATTTATGACAGTGTTGTCTCCTGTCAAAAAAGTTAAAGTAAACAAACAAAATAAAATCCCAATTATAATATTATATATTTTAATAAATTATATATGTTCATGCAAGTTATAATAGTGTATAATTTATACTATAATGTTTGTCTCAACATATCATATTTCAATTCACAGCACAGGTGTGCTGAAGAAGTGATTAGTTATATTGGGAGCTATGAAAGATTGATAATGCAGGTGCCCCAGACCCAGGTGGTTTCCTCCAAACAGCTAACGCAGAAGTTGTCCTTCTCTAGATTTAGGGAGTCCACTACATATTACACATTTACTGTTACATGTTGGATCTTTTACTTCCCCTGGCATAGACACCAGATTGAAGGGACCACCGGCTTTGTTTAGTGTCTCTTCCAAAAGACAGGCAAATGTGGGGTGAACGAAACGGCGATAGGTAGGATGATTCAATGTGTGTGTGTGCGTGCGTGCGTGCGTGCGTGCGTGCGTGCGTGTCATAACTGAATGTTTTTTATTTAGATTAGTGATATCAGTTAGTATGACTATTTATTACTCTTTCTTATGCGTCTTAATTTAATTGTGTTATATATATATATATATATATATATATATATATATATATATATATATATATATTTTAATGCAACGATTGACGCGACGACTGACTGTATTCAAACTTGTTGATAGTATAAATAAGAAAACATTTTATCAAAAGGAACATAAAATATGTGTTCACCAATAAAACCTTTGGCTCCTCACAACATAGCATAAAAATTGTTTTAAAAATGTCTCAACGGCGTCATCTATGAACGCTGTTGTCCGAGATAATATGATAATTTCACGTAAAATTTGACAATTTGTAATTATTAGCGCGGGTAATATGGGCCGACTGGAAACCAACCGTGACGTGCATGGGACAAATGTGGCCAGGGTTTGCGGAGCGTGGCGATAGACTCTTGTGTTTAGATGGTGTTATGTTGCGGCATGCTTATTTTTACTTACAAATATTTCTTTAATCGGCTTAATTGTGATTGCAAAGGACAGACATTTAGCAAAATTGGTTTCCTCTTCATTCAATTACCTAGTAATGTTTTCTGCAACGTCTAGACATTTGGCAGATCAGAAGTCAACAGACTAAGTACTAAACTGAACAGATAAGGAGGTGAACAGTGACTTAAGAGGAAGTGCACTTGCAATACTCCAGTTTTACTAATTTGCTGCTACATAATTTTGTTTTGGAACCAAAACGATTTTAATTACTCAGGGTTCGAAAATCGTCATTTCAAAAATTCCTTATCCCTACATATTAATTTACATTTCTAGTTGAATAGTGTGTGCTGATATCCCTCTCAAAGGTACTGCATGCAAGACTATGCAGGTTTATCCAAGAACAGTGCAGCTTGACACCCTGGCTGAGTTGTCCCGTGGACAACAAGTAGTGCCAATTTCACTTGCCCAGTGCAAATCCAGTTCTCACAGGCAAGCAGAATTTCAAACACAGATTTTATATATAAAGTTTATTAACTTCTGCAACAATTTGGCACACCAGTAACTGCATTTCTGCAAAAGATCAGAACAGTAGGATCTCTTAAACTTACATGTAAGAGGCTGCAGAACTTAGATCTTGAAATGAGGTGAGGTAGTATAAAGTGAGATCCCACCATAGGACTGGATCAATATATAAAATATCAACATAGAACAGTAACAAAGAGTTGCAACCTTTGGAAAGGTATAGATTTAGTCACGTAGTCATCTGCGAGAACAGCGAATAGGTACATACACACATCCTTAAAACTGCAACAACATAATGACATGGGCCATCTGCTTTATAAATACAAATTTTACTCCATATTATTTGAGATGCCTAATTAAAAACAAATTCTATTTAGTGTGCCTAATCAATAAGTTACAACATATACAGTATCTCAGTTATTTGGTTTGCTGTGTCATAAGAAAATATGTGTAGAATTATTTTATGCAGTAGCGACATATCTATAGAATTGATGTTTGTGAAGTGTTCACACAGGTAGACCTTAATAACATACTGGCAAGAAAATGTCACATATTTTTTATGTTAACAGGGATATCAAAAAAGAATATGCAAAACTCTGTTCAAAAAGCTAAATTACTATAAGTGCCTTTTAAATGTGGCAGTTCTCAAAATAACACTATAATACTATGTATTAAAAATCAACCGATCTTAGTGGAAACAACAGCCAGACAAATGGTGTTGTAAACTGGGAAACAAATCAACAACCATTTATTGCTATTTGTGCCATTATTGTTTATATAAAAATACATATTACTTTCATCGGAAGACTTAGTTTTGATTGAGTTGGCCACTTTGATATTTATATATCGCAGTTATGTTGAAGTCTATTTAATAACAGGCTAAACTGTTCACAGTGTATTTATAGAGATAACATACATTAGTCGTTCTTAAACACATATAAAACATTACATATGCGTATAAAATATATTTTAAAATGTATCCATTTAAAAACATATTAATACACAGTAACAGTTCGTATATTACATAAATAACATGCTATTCACTTTTATGACAATATATGCAGATGATATCAAATATATCCTGCTTATATATTCCAATAATAATGCTATACATATTTTCTGAAATAGTAAAATATTTTTTACAATGTTATGAATTCTCTCCTCCATAGATACTCTCTGCTATGGAATGTATGATTGTGAGAGCAAATATTTGCTGACATAATGGTGACAAGAAGCAAGAAACGGACATTGCTGGCTCAGTAGGGTGGCATGGCCAAGGCTGTTGAACTGCTGTTCAAGGTGTGACCTTGTTGCATGCGTGACAGGGTCACGTGGATCTTCTTCTGTGTCAACTCAGCCTTCAGAACCCTCAAATCTGTCTCCGCCTGACTCCGCAGCTGTTCATGTCAACACAGACCAACCATTAGAATAGCATCACTTTCACTAGTGCGACGTCTACAACGTCAATGACCATTAGCACAGTACTGTTCCGTCAACACTAAACCTAGACTGGAACTTCAATATCATTGCAACAACGTCAAATTAACACAAATAACCCCCCCATGCCTGTAGGAGTGACATGAAAAACTGACATGCCCATGAGACAAAGATAAAATATTGTAATGCCTTAAATTATAATTGTTACACATATTAATATTTTTACTATAATTTTGTTAGATCTATTTAATTTAATGTCTTAGATTATTTATTATTTTTAATAAGTTTTGTTAAATAATCACAGATAATGTTTTAATATCTAAAATTAGTTAAATTAGTGTTATAAATACATATTGTATATTGTCTAAATTATAATTCTACATACACTAATGTCTTAAAAAAACAACCATCACAACTGTTTTGTCTACACAATTATTAGCATCACTCTGTCACACACCCACATGCATGCATGCATGCATGCATGCATGCACGCACGCACGCACGTGCACACACACAGAAACAAGCAGATGAGCAGTTAACATTTTGATTGAAAATAATAACCTGGCACCTCAGCTGGTGATGTTCTGAATATTTAATGAGTAGACATTTATTATATAAACATGCACTACACCATAAGCAGACATGTGGTTAATTACATTGACATGTATTTGTTAAATACATGCTCTTGAGGGATTCATATACATTAATTAGCAAGTAAAATAATGACCTACCTTCATTTCTGAAGCTAGTCTTAGTTTCACTTTCTCTATTCGTCCTCGGAGGTCTTCAGTCTGGTGGTGAAGTTTGGTCGCCTGGATTTGTAGGCTGCTCTGTTAATGCACATGACAAGTCACCATTTAAATGCAATTTAAGCATGACGGGAGATTACAGGGGCATTACTCTGAGCTTCATTGAGGCAAAGACATTCAACAAGATCATACAGGAAGACCAACAATAGGTCATGTATTAACCTTGAAACTGTTAATAGAAGGGATTACAACAAAGCATCTTCCTGCAGTTGTGACATTCGTAGACATCCACGGCAGGAGTGCTACATGGTGACACACTAGCTACATGGTGACACACTAGCTACATGGTGACACACTAGCAGGTCTCTTTGTCATAGTGCTTGATTATGCAATGTAGCCAGCTATCGATGGAAGAGACGAAGAACTCTGGGTTCCAGACAACAAGAAGGAAAAGTAAACGTGTTAAACCTGAGGTGATCACTGATTTCTAATTTGGTGATTGTGATATGGACTTATAGACTGTAAGGTGCTGCCACCTGGAGACTTATATATATGGACATTAGATCAAGTAGCAATGCATAGCAGATACAACGTTTGCCATATTATAATAATGTAGACTTCCTGTCCAGTTAAATGATATGATATGATCAACTACACGTGTTCAAGTTCATTGATCGGCATCACAAAGAATGCACTGTGTCAAAAAAGTAAGCAGAATTCCAGTGGACATCCTATGACAAGTTTGCAGGTAAGATTATTATCTGATTTCAAAAGATATTACATTTTGCAACTGCAATTTTAGGGACCGCCTGAAACAGCCACACACAGATCGAGCTGCACCATGTTAAATCTAGACTGAAAGGGGTTACTCCAATGACATCATCACCAGTTGCTAGCTGTCACAACAAACTGTAGAGGATATGTGCAGTCATGCGTGACCAGAAGAGTCTTGAAATGGGTGATGCAGTGGGCTGAAAATATTTGTATTTCTGGACATTATGTTTAGAATGCGTGTGTGTGTGTGTGTGTGTGTGTGTGTGTGTGTGTGTGTGGCTGTGTGTGCGTGGGCCGTGCGTGCGTGCATGCGTGCGTGCGTGCATGCGTGCGTGCATGCGTGCGTGCGTGAGTGCGCTATACCCCACATGATGATTAGCCAGTGGTCAGTTAAAGTCTGCAGGCACTTTTAATAAACAGAAACAGAAACCACTGTGACAGGTGTGGACAGTTGTGTCTGACCTTCTGTGAAGGCCGTGTGTCTCTCTTCCTGCCTGTGTCCTTGGCTGGCTCCAGATTCGACACAATACGTTTGTGTAACATCTCCAACTCCTGCTGCATCTTCTGCGTCTCGTCTTCTAGTGGCGAAGTCTTTTTCTTCTCATCAAAGTAGTTCTTCTTCCACACATCACGAGCTGAAACAAACAACAGCAACATTGTCCTTCAGCAAGTGTTCTTGTCAAACAGTTCAGCTGCATAAAAATTACACAACTGCCACAATACTTGCGAAGACTCTCAGCAGTTTCCAACACTAACACTGCCATAAAATAAATTCCTGCAAGAAGGTAATAAGTACATTTATCACTACAGGATGTTCTTCGTGTAAACTTGTGTTTATAGTCAGTATGCTGTCAATAGATTTGCTATTAAAACATTAGCAGATCTAATTATTCTCACACTGATTGACTTTGGCTTTTGAAGATGCTGCATGACAGTTCAACACTGGTAAAGTAATATACAAAAGTACTTATTTATATACGCCCAACCACTAAATTAACTGACAGAATAAGAACTGGAGAACATGGTCCAACTTTGTATTATAGATACTATGAGAAACACTGTCGATAGCATATTACAACAGCATGCTAAAGTTATTACAACAGCATGCTAGCCATAACACATGTGTAGTTTTAATGCTATTTTCATGAAATTGTAATAAAAAAGGACCAAGTGGCCCTGAAGTCCGTTAGACTGTATAGTGTGTTTGTATTTATGAATTAAATGTCTTCTGGTGAATCATAGTCACCACCTAGTCTCCTCATAATCACCTAATTGGCACTCTTGATTAATCATGAGATGACCAGAAACACAGCCAAATTGTACGAATTGTACGAATCCAGCAGACAATATCAATAAAGTGTATGAATTGTAACTCTGTAATTGTCCAGAATATTAATGTTCTATATGTTTGTTAATCACAGGCGACAATATAATATATTTAACCAGTAGACACCAGTCACGTGATTTTAAAGATAATTAAATACACATCTAAATAAACACAACTTGCATTTATAGAATAACAAAACAGTAGTTTTGAAAATATAGCTTAAAACATGCAGGCAGGCAACTGGGTTATTGATACAGCCCCTGCCACTGCAACCATTAGTCAATGTCCCCTATACAACAATAGCGGGCACAGAATGCCCAGCTTGACTGGTGCTGTGGTGAGGCCTGGCCTCTAGTGAGTGAATATACAGATCACACAGCGGGAGGTTATGTCCTCAGAGCAGCTACTAGTCTAGGCAGAAACAAGCAGAATCATGCATAAAGCATAAATCTGTTGAATGACACGTTAACATGGGTGACAGCCGACAGGATCATACTAACCATGGTTACGTATATCTTTAGATTTTTCCTGCAAAACCTTTGCGCGTTTTACCAGTTCCTCCCTTCGTCTCTGTATTTCTGCTTTCTCTGTCCGGACACGCTCCAAATCCTCCAGCAATTTCTCTCCTGAAACAATCACCTTCCAAGGGAGATGAAGAAAACCTTTTGCCTAAAACTGTTGAAAACTGATCTATCTATGTGTAGGAAGTGTAGACACCTGTCAGTTTATAATTTATTGTTTTTTGTTACCTACCCGGTATTTGTTATCTTGTACATGTTTTACACAATGTCTTCACTCCTTTATTGTAACCTTTATTTTAATAATCATCTTTAGCTGTGACTCATTTACTTATTAGTATTATTTGTCACACACATTTGATCTATTGTCATTTACTGTAACAAATTTAATATTATTAATTTTACATAACGTTTTAATATTTTGCATAAATTAAGATTTATGTACTCACAGCACATCCGAATGATTTTATTTAATTTATGGCGCTGTTTAAATATTCTTATTATTACGTCAGTGAACAACAGGTAGCTTCAAAACACCAAGGGTTAAATAACACGACAGCAATCAGCACTACCAACACAAAGTTAGGCCAACAACAACAATCTGTCCACGCAGTTGTGACAGGCTGGAACAGTTCACACCATAAGGTACAAATCACACAACTGGGGAAAAGTGAAAATGCATTCATATGGATAAAAGTATCAATTTCATATTTAGAAACATTTACTACCAATGTGAATATGTAATACAGTTTGAATTATTATCTTCAGAGTGTTTTGATTGAATGGTATGTAATTTGAAATGTAGACAGGTAATTGTCATGTTATTTGTATCAAAACATTAAGCGTGTGCATTCAACCACCAATAATTGCAACACATCGATTTACATGGAATGGATATCTCTGTAATATTATTTGGAACATCTCCAAAATGTACCTGAAGGTGTGAGCCGTGTTGACCCATCATTTTAAGGATTTTTTTACTGCCCCTCAGTGTACAAAAGCCCATTTATGTTTCTTTTTTCAATGAAGAATTTTTTTAGATTAAGGTTTAGGATTAGGTTCACGGTTGGGCTGAAGGTACAGGTGTTTACATGCATTTATACATAGAAGCACCGCAAAAACCAACCACCACAATTAATGATAACCATTTAGTTATAGCAGTTACACATTTAACTGTACACTATAGGCTAAGGTAGTTAAACTGGAGCAATTAATTTAAAGCAGCAATTCACCCACATGTACTCATGTCAAAAAATATCTTGTGGCATGAGAAATGATCTCTCAGGCCCCATCCCATCAATGTATGTCGACCGGGCCACATCATAGTCTCAATATCAACAGTTCTGTCTTTGTATTAGTCTGTTCATTGCAATATATGGTTATCGACATACAAGGGCATATCCATCAATCTCGTTAATCGTGTTTCCAAAAATTCTAGCTTCTTTCAGATGGCTTCATTATGTGCTTTTCACACACATTTCAAAACATTTCTGTGCTTGTAATGTGCTCATTGTGCACTGCTGTCCTTCTCAACTATAGACACTCTTGAGTTGTCATGAGGGGTGAGAAGACTTGCACCTGACACTGATGTTACTCACTCTCTTTCTGATTGTCTTCAGCCACTGCAAGTGATTGTGCTGTTGGGGCCCGTTGCTGAAAAACAACAGTACCACAATGTCACGGTCATAACAGCACCACAATGTCACGGATGTATAACAGCACCACAATGTCACGGTCATAACAGCACCACAATGTCACATACATAACAGCACCACAATGTCACACTCATGACAGCACCACAATGTCACGGACATGACAGCACCACAATGTCACACTCATGACAGCACCACAATGTCACGGTCATGACAGCACCACAATATCACGCTCATGACAGCACCACAATGTCACAGTCATGACAGCACCACAATGTCACGGTCATGACAGCACCACAATGTCACGGTCATGACAGCACCACAATGTCACGGTCATGACAACACCACAATGTCACGGTCATGACAGCACCACAATGTCACGGTCATAACAGCACCACAATGTCACGGTCATGACAGCACCACAATGTCATGTTCTACTAATTTCATTACTAGTTCGAACAATATCTACAGCATTTTTGCTTAATTTGTTTCCCAACAACTTTTTATTCCTAAAATCGTAACTTTGTGTTCCCATTTATGATTACACTTAATGATTTTGTGTTGCACCTCTGCATTCAAATTCTTGAGGATGTAGGAGCTATAGAATTGTTAATATTATGATTATTTTTATATGTCCATCGTCTACATTAAATTCTGCATGTTTCAAGATAGTGTATTACTTATATCAGTAGTATAAATGTAATTTATAGTACTGATTACCCTGGTATATATTGTTTTAAACTGTACTTTGACAGTTGAAATAATATTACCTCACTGTCGATACATACATTGTATAATTCATTGGTAATGATTGATTTAAAAGGTGCTATATAAAGAACCAGCTCTGTTATTTCAAGATGATAAAACATTAATGTACACTGTCTAAAAAATCTTTCAATGATCTGCTGTGTACCTGACTGTCCAGTCTGCTGCCCTGGTTTGATCTGCCCTGATTTGACCGGTCATCATGTGTTTCCTTGCTGTCATCATGCCACCTCAATGACACGTCCGGTTGCATTCTGTCTTCATCCTGTCTTACGGTGTCATCTCTGAATGGACTGCCCTGTCCCTGTGGCTGACCTACGTGACCTCTCTGTGACCTCCGACCTTCATCTTCCTTCCGGTCACTCTGTCCATCCAGCCTGTCCAACTCTGGAGTCGGCCTACTGCTGTGCCGCTGCACTCCATCCTCACTGTGAGGTATGACGTCCTGACTGTGAGGTATGACGTCCTGACTGTGAGGCGTCACGTCACCGTTGCCATAGGGATCGTCGGTGTCCCTCACAGGGAGCTCATCCCGCTGTCTCCTCGTCTCCTCCCTCACTCCCTGCTGAGTTGACGGACTGCGACCAAACTGTGTCTCGTCCAGTTCCGCTGAACCCGGTGGGATCCTCCCTGACCCGTTCTGTTGCCAAACATCTCCTTCCTGCTCCTTCCCTCCTGACCGAGACATTCTTTGTTCCAAGGGAAGTTCTCCCTCATCCCACTGCCTCCCCTGGGACAACAATTCTCTGTCACCTTGCTGCTTCCTGAGAGGTGCAAAAAGTATCAAATGTTGATGTCTTTTAACGGACTTTAAATAACACTTGAAAACAATCATTCCTCTGACAGCTATAAACTGGAAACTCAGCTTCAAATTTATAGTTGAGGCATAAGATAAACCAATTTTGAATTAATCTTCATCATGATAAATATTTTCACTAATTAAAATCAAATTAATTCCTCCTAGTATCAAAAAACTGTTGATATCGTTCGTCAGTTGTCATTTAACGTCAAAACATTCTGCTTTGCTATGATTTTATGTACATGTGAGAAACCCTAAAATCAATTCCAACTAGGATATTTTCCATCCATCTATTGCCAACAGCTTCACACTATTAAACATTCACACAAGGTTAAAAGATGTTCAGAGTTGTCCAGTGCCACTGTTGACCAATGTGGTCATTACTATATACTGCATAACAGTGCATGTCTACATACATGATTTACGGAAAGAACTGAAACTCATAACCAACACGTTGTCAGTCAAAACGAAAGTATGTAACTATGTTTGTGTATATTTGTATTCCTGGTTGACTTTGTTTTGGATAATCACTGCCATCGTGAAAGCTTACAGACATGAGAATGCGAAGGAAACACGTGAACAAGAGAGCATGTGTAAACTACCTGAGGTATTCCTGGTTTCTTCTCTCGCCCTCCATCACTCCATCTGAAATGCCAGAGTCCTCACTCACTTCAATGGTATACCTGCCTGGTGGGGTATGAGGTCGGTTCGGGTCAGAGCTCACCATATTGGTGTCTAACGGCTTGGTAAAATCACCCCCTGGACTACGGGATGCCGGGGGCAACTCTGCACTGACAGGAGGGTGTTTGGGTGGACTCTCTGTGTATTCATACTGACCAGTGTCCATAGGTTGGCTGTATTTCACTCCTTGACCATCTACTGACTGACCGGGGAGATGACTGGGTCCGTGGGAATGAGTAGGAGGAACTACACCTGCTGGATAACCCCCTGTAGGATTCCCTGGGTACTGCTGAGGCTGGGCTTGGTGGGGCACGGGGAACCTAGGGTCAGACTGTCTCAGGTCAGTGTGATGGAACTGAACGGGATTTCTAGGATCTGCAGCAGGGAATTGGTTAGGGTTTCTGGGATCGGCAGGTGGGAATTGGTTAGGGTTTCTGGGATCAGCTGGTGGGAACTGATTAGGGTTTCTGGGATCGGCAGATAGGAACTGGTTAGGGTTTCTGGGATCGGCAGATGGGAACTGATTAGGGTTTCTGGGATCGGCAGATGGGAACTGATTCGGGTTTCTGGGATCAGTGAGTGGGAACTGGTTAGGGTTTCTGGGATCTGCAGGTGGGAACTGATTAGGGTTTCTGGGATCAGTGAGTGGGAACTGGTTAGGGTTTCTCACATCAGCAGGGTGAGATCCTGAAGAAGGAGAGGCAGCATGATCATCCGGCAACTGTGCCACATAGAACTGGTTGACGGGAAAGCCGTTCTGGTTAGTTGGGTCCAAATCCTGCAGCTCACTTTGGCCGGGTAACACCGTTTGACTGGCACGATCCATTTTTGACGGAAAGGTGTTGGAACGTACGGGGAAGTTACTCATCTGATTTTGTGAACTTGGCTGACCATTATCATCTCTGGGGGTCGGCCACTGGGTGCGATCATTCACCCCCATATGTCCTTGCCACGGTGGTTCGCCTTCTGTCTGTTGTTGGTAGCCATAACCTTGCCAACCAGACTGACCTTGACCTACATTTCCTCCTCGAGAATTATGAACACTCCCGTTTTGAAGCTGCGGCCTATTTTCCGAGGTAACCGGTTGTAAATTTTGACTTTCTTCAGGCGCGTAACGGAAGTTTTCTGTCGGTGCTAACTGATAGATTGGCTGTTCATGAAGCACACTGGGATTCTCAGTTTGTGTTGAAAAGGTATTATTTGTGGGTGCTGTCCGTAATGTGGCCAATGTGTGCGGCTCCATCTGCAGCGGTGGCTGATAGTTAACATTGTTGCTGGTCTGAGATGCCATCTGTGCGTAACTGCCCCGAAGGGGTGGGGCATTCACCACCCCAGTGGCATGTGGTTCGACACGAGGAGATGGATGGTATGGACGCTGGAGATTGTGCTCAGTCGGGACATCGTAAGAGGGAGCGACTCGGGTGTTGGTGTCAGCAGGCGGAGGGTAGGGATAGCCTTTCCTCGGTGATCTATCATCTTCACCTAGGAGAGGAACAGAAGCAGGCTATAAGAACTAGGCAGGCGGGAGAGACAGGAAGGGCGAGTGTGTCACAGCTAACACTATTACATTAACACTAATAATGTTAAGATCATAATCTCATATCATATTTTAATCTGACTTTTTAAATTCTACTTATGTAAACAGCAAGATAATTTAAAAAAAAATCTAAATAATTAATACTATGCTATGCTTATTATAGTTATTGCTGCCATTAAGATTGTAGTAACGCATTAATTTGTTTAGCAATCCTTCCATATGAAACATTATATATATATATATTTGTTTTGTTTATTTTAAAATAACATGATTATTACACACACACACACACTCACGCACGCACGCACGCACACACGCACACATGCACGCACGCACACAGAGACACACACACACACACATTATTCTTTTAAATGTATGTGTACCTTTGTTTTCTTGTATTATTTTGTAATTCAAAATATACACATAGTATTTTTAGAAATGCATCTTAAGTTCAATCTGTATGTTTATAAGTTTAAAAAAAATTATAAAAAAATTAACTCCAAACATCTGCTTACCAATCTAAATATAATAATAATTTATCATAATAACATAACAAGTTTTCTATTCACTTTAATCTACAATTTGTAACTGTTTTTGACAGAACATCATTCGAATAAGCACACAATTTGTCACCAGTTTAATATAATTATTTATCAAATATTTAAATTCAATCTGATAGCCTTTATACTTTAAAAAATTGTCTTTCATAAACGTTTGTTAGGGAGTGGTTTATTTACTTCAGATTTATTGGCAAAACAAAAAACATTTACCCTTTGACCGAGTGTTTATAATATTGACTGTGTTTCATCAGTAGCACTGCTTAGTGAACAAAATAACAATATGAAGTGTAATGAATATTCAATATTTTCAAACCCACCACCTATTAATTGTATTTGCGAGATAAATTCTGAGTGGCATACTTAAGAACTGTGCAGTTTACAATCTCAGGGCACTACAGTTTGGAATATAAATTTGCCAGACCACTTCACTCTGAACAGATCAAATCCATCAGAACCCGTTTGGCATGTGATGGAATATAAATTGGCAATTTAATGCCACAGGAAACTGCCCCTGCTGTTAATAGAGAACAGGACTGTGCAGGCCCAGGTTAGTGGCTCGTTCACACTGCCTGTTACTGATGCAACGAGTCATTCAAGTGTACCAGATCGTACTGATCAATCTGTTGTGACAAGGAGGTGACGAGAGGTGAAGAGCAGAAGAGCAGAAGAGCAGAAGAGAAGACTGGGAGGAGTGCAGGAGCATCAGGGTGAAGACATTGCTCTAAGTGGTGTTGGAAGCGTGCCAGGCGTCCCAACAACCAAGGGACAAGTCAGCAGAAGTGGCCAAGAACAATTGCCTTGTGTTACAATTATGAAGAGAGTCTGGTGCATTGAGAATTCCTTCACGCCTACAGTGAGACCAGTAGAAATGTCTCCATGTCTTCAGTGCTTCTAGTGTATGTCATACAGGTATTGTACTTCTAGTGCAGGGAGGACTCCTTTATGTCCTACAGTGATTCTAGTGCAATGAAGATTCCTTTGTGTCCTGCAGTGATTCTAGTGCAAGGAAGATTCCTTCCTGTCCTACAGTGATTCTAGTGTAAGGAAGAGTTCTTCGTGTCCTACATTGATTCTGGTGCAAGGAAGATTTCTTCATGTTTTGCAATGATTCTAGTGCAAGGAAGATTCCTCTGTGTCCTGCAGTGATTCTAGTGCAAGGAAGATTCCTTCATTCCTGCAGTGATTTAGTGCAAGGAAGATTCCTTTGTGTCCTGTAGTGATTCTTGTGCAAGGAAGATTCCTTCATGTCCTGCAGTGATTCTAGTGCAAGGAAGATTGCTTCATGTCCTGCAGTGATTCTAGTGCAAGGAAGATTCCTTCATGTCCTGCAGTGATTCTAGTGCAAGGAAGATTCCTTCATGTCCTGCAGTGATTCTAGTGCAAGGAAGATTCCTTCTAGTGCAGTGCTGATTTGTCTGCAGTGATTCTAGTGCAAAAAATGTCGTTAATTTGTGCAGTGCTTCCATTATGCAGTGCTTCCATTGTGTAGCGATTCCATTGTGTAGTGCTTCCATTGTGTAGTGCTTCCATTGTGTAGTGCTTCCCCCAGTGAAATGTTATACACTGGCAGTGACACATTCGCACACCGAAACATGATATACAATTACACCATGCAGAGACTGTCATGCAAGTGATTCTGGTTCTATTAAAAATCTATTACATGTGGTAGGAGAACTTTTCATGTCGTACTACAAAAAAGCATTAAAGATATATTCACAAGGAAGTTGTGTGCTGTGGAGAATCGTGACTTACTGCATGTCTAGTGTAAAGACGATATTAATGCTTGTAAATATACACTTCATTAATGCATAATACTCTGGATTCTATATGTCCTACAGCAATTCCATCACAAGGATGAAGAAGATTTGTTTAATCTTCATACAATTATAACACATAATTTCTATCCTAAAGCATAATAAACTTGAGGTAAAAAAAGTTAAAGGTAAGTCCTTAAATAGTGCAGTATCCAAACTGCAGATTTTTTCCATGTCAGACATGACCACATGGCTGATTATGCACTCAAGATGGTGCCACTGCGAAGACACAACACTGTTCATTATTTCTACATTCAATCATACATTGTATATATCTTGGATATTGATATATTCATGTTTGATTGATTTGAAAGGTGTGTGTATCATGTTGTCATTAGAGCAAGCTCTTTCAAGTGGGTTGAGATCTAGGTTTATGTGTTTGAGTTCATTTTGATGTCTGAACTGCCTAGTAAAACCAAATGTTAGTAATTAAAAAATTAGGCCAAGAAGCCATGAACTCCACTGGACTATACTGTCAGTTTGTAATTATGAATTAAATGTATTTTGGTGAATCATAGATACTGCCTAATCTTTTCATTATGGTCATCTAATTAGCATAATATTTTTTCTGTTGTTTGTATCAGATGCCAAGAGACACAGCCAAGTCTCTCTCACTTACAATAACATCCTCCAGCTTCAACCATCACATATATCAGTGCACCACATGAATCCACGCAGAATGCATGACAGTGAGTAAATACTGTAATTACAGCTAGACATAATGGCAACTACATTTCAGAGTGTTGACCCACCTACCCAATGCCACTGATTATCTATTGTAATGTCAGCTAGAGAGTTCTTTGGCCACACTTACTGTTGTGTACGACATGACTCTGCACTCCCTAATCCACTAATCAATAACGAGTTTCTAATATCTCCAATGTTGCCTCCAATGTTGCCCTGATGTCACCCAGGTTGTTGAGCTGTGACCATACAAGTACTCTATTTACAGGTCACAAACACTGACATTTATTGTCCTTATATGTATAATCATTTGGGATGTGTGCATCCAGTCAGCTCTGTGTTTTCTATTATCTAGCTACATATAGTAACTACAAAGTTGTTTTACTTCTTGTGTATTCTTTTCGAATGACACTATAGTTAGTATACCTACATGTGTGTGTGTGTGTGTGTGTGTGTGTGTGTGTGTGTGTGTGTGTGTGTGTGTGTGTGTGTGTGTGTGTGTGTGTGCGTGCGTGCGTGCGCATGTGCGTGTGTGCGTGTGTGCGTGTATGAGTGTGTGTAACTGTGTATGCGTGCATGCTTGCATGCATGTGTGCGTTTATGTACACTGACTGTACTGTTGATTGAATATTCATTTGAATAAAATATATTGTATCATGTAATCTGGGTCACTGGTCATGCAAATGTCGTTGTAAGGCAATTTCACTGTCAGTCCCACAGATCTATCTAACGTACACAGTCATTTGTATATAAAAAATTATCCAAGAAGCAATTTCATTAGAATCCATGTTCGAGACAGATAATGTCATGGATAAATCTGTTATTTTTGTATGGGTGCACAGATGATTGTCCACAAAAACCTATCACCAAGAGACAACTGCTGAGCTTGTAGATTGGTTGGTGATTCAAGTACATGTAGAACCTAAAGCCAGCTACAAGCATAAACGCCAAGCAAACAACACAAACATACACAACAACCACAAGCTACAAGCATACAACACCACTGTACACTACAAGCACAAACTACAAGTATACATGATCCAGCATACACCAAGACAGGCAGCTAGAGCCCAAGTAGTTTCACTGCCCAAGACAGAGTCAGATGTCCCCAGATGGCCAAGATGTGCAACACTGCAGTGTATGGACGTTACTGACTCCCAGTTTTAACAAGAGTGTTATGGTCTTTGTAGTAAGGCAAACCAGGATATGAATGCAACAGTTGAACAGATCATAATTATGTGACAGAGGAATCTCAGTGCAGACCAATGGAAGAATTTGTATAATTATCAATTTTACATGGATATTATAAAATATTATACATGAACAGAATTATACTATAACAATGGTTGTGTATTATGTGTAATCAAATATTATTTTATTGTATCCAAAACATATCACTAATAGTAATATGTTCACATAGTAATTCATGATGATATAATAACTTTTTTAAGATTAATTAATAGCCATTAGTAAACATTATTTTTATAGCAAAATCTTTAATTTCTATTTTTTAAATATTTGTTTGTGTATTTTTTTCTTTGACAAGTGTGCTTTAATTTCACTAATACAAATATGATGTAACCAAGTGTTAATTGAAGTTTAACACAATTATTAGTAAATATTTATATGGCTGACATATTCGTAACAATGCTGATATATTGGTCATCTGAAAACACAACAATCTTGAAGCATATTGCCATATGGGTGTATATATGTTGCTGTTTTAATTTTTTTCATATACATATATATGTATCAAGAACATAATATAAAATGAAATATCGTTATATTTCTCAAGTTCAAAAGCATTAATGTGGATCTGCCTGCCACACGACGATTACCTGTTTGCGTTGCCAAGGAGACGCTGGATGTCTGCTGTCTGATTGGTGGAATAGTTTTGCGATCATTGAATACAGACGTGTCACTTCTGGTGGTTTCTCCTGTGTGCATTGGTTCCAAGCGTTCACGAACACGACTGTCTGACCTTTCCGACGACACTTCACTGAACGGGAACGAGGCTCGCATCTCCGCTGTTGTCTCAACAAGGAACAGCTCTGGTGCATAAGTCTGTAACATGTTTACTGGTGGGTAAGACCAACCAAATATGTTTCACTAAACGGTCATTTTAGTAACATTAAGTAATGTTTTATGCTGGTCATTGACTGCTCTTTCTTACTGAACACCCTAGCCGAGTTACTGAGAGATGCTTTGT
This sequence comes from Ridgeia piscesae, assembly GCA_025642075.2. NCBI lineage: Eukaryota > Metazoa > Annelida > Polychaeta > Sabellida > Siboglinidae > Ridgeia > Ridgeia piscesae. The sequence goes on along the minus strand of JAODUO010001156.1, from coordinate 64,261 downwards.
GTCTGTATTGTAAAACACTAGCCGAGTTACTGAGAGATGCTTGTGTCTGTATTGTAAAACACTAGCCGAGTTACTGAGAGATGCTTGATGTTTGTATTGTAAAACCCTAGCCGAGTTACTGAGAGATGCTTTGTGTCTGTATTGTAAAACACTAGCCGAGTTACTGAGAGATGCTTTGTGTCTGTATTGTAAAACACTAGCCGAGTTACTGAGAGATGCTTGATGTTTGTATTGTAAAACACTAGCCGAGTTACTGAGAGATGCTTTGTGTCTGTATTGTAAAACACTAGCAAAGTTACTGAGAGGTGCTTGATGTTTGTATTGTAAAACACTAGCCGAGTTACTGAGAGATGCTTTGTGTCTGTATTGTAAAACACTAGCAAAGTTACTGAGAGGTGCTTGATGTTTGTATTGTAAAACACTAGCCGAGTTACTGAGAGATGCTTTGTGTCTGTATTGTAAAACACTAGGAAAGTTACTGAGAGGTGCTTGATGTTTGTATTGTAAAACACTAGCAAAGTTACTGAGAGATGCTTTGTGTCTGTATTGTAAAACACTAGCAGAGTTACTGAGAGATGCTTGATGTTTGTATTGTAAAACACTAGCCGAGTTACTGAGAGATGCTTTGTGTCTGTATTGTAAAACACTAGCCGGGTTACTGAGAGATGCTTTGTGTCTGTATTGTAAAACACTGGCTGAGTTACTGAGAGATGCTTGATGTTTGTATTGTAAAACACTAGCCGAGTTACAGAGAGATGCTTGATGTTTGTATTGTAAAACACTAGCCGAGTTACTGAGAGATGCTTGATGTTTGTATTGTAAAACACTAGCCGAGTTACTGAGAGATGCTTGATGTTTGTATTGTAAAACACTAGCAAAGTTACTGAGAGATGCTTGATGTTTGTATTGTAAAACACTAGCAAAGTTACTGAGAGATGCTTGATGTTTGTATTGTAAAACACTAGCTGAGTTACTGAGAGATGCTTGATGTTTGTATTGTAAAACACTAGCAGAGTTACTGAGAGATGCTTGATGTTTGTATTGTAAAACACTAGCCGGGTTACTGAGAGATGCTTGATGTTTGTATTGTAAAACACTAGCCGGGTTACTGAGAGATGCTCATGTTTGTATTGTATAACACTAGCCGGGTTACTGAGAGATGCTTCATGTCTGTATTGTAAAACACTAGCTGAGTTACTGAGAGATGCTTGATGTCTGTAGTGTAAAACACTAGCCGAGTTACTGAGAGATGCTTGATGTCTGTAGTGTAAAACACTAGCCGAGTTACTGAGAGGTGCTTGATGTCTGTATTGTAAAACACTAGCCGGGTTACTGAGAGATGCTCGATGTCTGTAGTGTAAAACACTAGCCGAGTTACTGACAGATGCTTGATGTTTGTATTGTAAAACACTAGCCGAGTTACTGAGAGATGGTTGATGTTTGTATTGTAAAACACTAGCCGAGTTACTGAGAGATGGTTGATGTTTGTATTGTAAAACACTAGCCGAGTTACTGAGAGATGCTTGATGTCTGTATTGTAAAACACTAGCCGAGTTACTGAGAGATGCTTGATGTCTGTAGTGTAAAACACTAGCCGAGTTACTGAGAGATGCTTGATGTCTGTAGTTGTAAAAACACTAGCCGAGTTACTGAGAGATGCTTGATGTCTGTATGTAAAACACTAGCCGAGTTACTGAGAGATGCTTGATGTTTGTATTGTAAAACACTAGCCGAGTTACTGAGAGATGCTTGATGTTTGTATTGTAAAACACTAGCCGAGTTACTGAGAGATGCTTGATGTTTGTATTGTAAAACACTAGCCGAGTTACTGAGAGATGCTTTGTGTCTGTATTGTAAAACACTAGCCGAGTTACTGAGAGATGCTTGATGTTTGTATTGTAAAACACTAGCCGAGTTACTGAGAGATGCTTGATGTCTGTATTGTAAAACACTAGCCGAGTTACTGAGAGATGCTTGATGTCTGTATTGTAAAACACTAGCCGAGTTACTGAGAGATGCTTGATGTTTGTATTGTAAAACACTAGCCGAGTTACTGAGAGATGCTTTGTGTCTGTATTGTAAAACACTAGCAAAGTTACTGAGAGGTGCTTGATGTTTGTATTGTAAAACACTAGCCGAGTTACTGAGAGATGCTTTGTGTCTGTATTGTAAAACACTAGCGAGTTACTGAGAGATGCTTGATGTTTGTATTGTAAAACACTAGCCGAGTTACTGAGAGATGCTTGATGTCTGTATTGTAAAACACTAGCCGAGTTACTGAGAGATGCTTGATGTCTGTATTGTAAAACACTAGCCGAGTTACTGAGAGATGCTTGATGTTTGTATTGTAAAACACTAGCCGAGTTACTGAGAGATGCTTGATGTTTGTATTGTAAAACACTAGCCGAGTTACTGAGAGATGCTTGATGTTTGTATTGTAAAACACTAGCGAGTTACTGAGAGATGCTTGATGTTTGTATTGTAAAACACTAGCCGAGTTACTGAGAGATGCTTGATGTTTGTATTGTAAAACACTAGCCGAGTTACTGAGAGATGCTTGATGTTTGTATTGTAAAACACTAGCCGAGTTACTGAGAGATGCTTGATGTTTGTATTGTAAAACACTAGCCGAGTTACTGAGAGATGCTTGATGTTTGTATTGTAAAACACTAGCCGAGTTACTGAGAGATGCTTGATGTCTGTATTGTAAAACACTAGCCGAGTTACTGAGAGATGCTTGATGTCTGTATTGTAAAACACTAGCCGGTTACTGAGAGATGCTTGATGTTTGTATTGTAAAACACTAGCCGAGTTACTGAGAGATGCTTGATGTCTGTATTGTAAAACACTAGCCGGAGTTACTGAGAGATGCTTGATGTTGTATTGTAAAACATAGCTGAGTTACTGAGAGATGCTTGATGTTGTATTGTAAAACACTAGCCGAGTTACTGAGAGATGCTTGATGTCTGTATTGTAAAACACTAGCCGAGTTACTGAGAGATGCTTGATGTCTGTATGTAAAACACTAGCCGAGTTACTGAGAGATGCTTGATGTCTGTATTGTAAAACACTAGCCGAGTTACTGAGAGATGCTTGATGTCTGTATTGTAAAACACTAGCCGAGTTACTGAGAGATGCTTGATGTCTGTAGTGTAAAACACTAGCCGAGTTACTGACAGATGCTTGATGTCTGTAGTGTAAAACACTAGCCGAGTTACTGAGAGGTGCTTGATGTCTGTATTGTAAAACACTAGCCGGGTTACTGAGAGATGCTTGATGTCTGTAGTGTAAAACACTAGCCGAGTTACTGACAGATGCTTGATGTTTGTATTGTAAAACACTAGCCGAGTTACTGAGAGATGCTTGATGTTTGTATTGTAAAACACTAGCCGAGTTACTGAGAGATGCTTGATGTTTGTATTGTAAAACACTAGCCGAGTTACTGAGAGATGCTTGATGTTTGTATTGTAAAACACTAGCCGGGTTACTGAGAGATGCTTGATGTTTGTATTGTAAAACACTAGCCGGGTTACTGAGAGATGCTTGATGTTTGTATTGTAAAACACTAGCCGAGTTACTGAGAGATGCTTGATGTGTGTATTGTAAAACACTAGCCGAGTTACTGAGAGATGCTTGATGTTTGTATTGTAAAACACTAGCCGAGTTACTGAGAGATGCTTGATGTCTGTATTGTAAAACACTAGCCGAGTTACTGAGAGATGCTTGATGTCTGTATTGTAAAACACTAGCCGGTTACTGAGAGATGCTTGATGTCTGTATTGTAAAACACTAGCCGAGTTACTGAGAGATGCTTGATGTCTGTAGTGTAAAACACTAGCCGAGTTACTGAGAGATGCTTGATGTCTGTATTGTAAAACACTAGCCGAGTTACTGAGAGATGCTCGATGTTTGTATTGTAAAACACTAGCCGGGTTACTGAGAGATGCTTGATGTCTGTATTGTAAAACACTAGCCGAGTTACTGAGAGATGCTTGATGTCTGTATTGTAAAACACTAGCCGAGTTACTGAGAGATGCTTGATGTTTGTATTGTAAAACACTAGCCGAGTTACTGAGAGATGCTCGATGTTTGTATTGTAAAACACTAGCCGAGTTACTGAGAGATGCTTGATGTCTGTATTGTAAAACACTAGCCGAGTTACTGAGAGATGCTTCATGTCTGTATTGTAAAACACTAGCCGGGTTACTGAGAGATGCTTGTGTCTGTATTGTAAAACACTAGCCGGGTTACTGAGAGATGCTTGATGTCTGTATTGTAAAACACTAGCCGAGTTACTGAGAGATGCTTGATGTCTGTATTGTAAAACACTAGCCGGGTTACTGAGAGATGCTCGATGTTTGTATTGTAAAACACTAGCCGAGTTACTGAGAGATGCTTGATGTTTGCATTGTGAAACACTAGCCGAGTTACTGAGAGATGCTTGATTTTTGCATTGTAAAACACTAGCCGAGTTACTGAGAGATGCTTGATGTTTGCATTGTAAAACACTAGCCGAGTTACTGAGAGATGCTTGATGATTGCATTGTAAAACACTAGCCGAGTTACTGAGAGATGCTTGATGTTTGCATTGTAAAACACTAGCCGAGTTACTGAGAGATGCTTGATGTTTGCACTGTAAAACACTAGCCGAGTTACTGAGAGATGCTTGGGGAAAGGCAGTATCCCGTACAAAAAGTGTGATCCTACTACCCTGGATAAATATTCTTGCTACGTTGCTTGGCTTATTGGATTGGAGCAAAAGAAATTGTCCAGATAAAACAATGTTTATGCTAATGATATCTAGAAATTTAATATTAAGGCACACATCCTTCTGTGAATGTGACCAACCCTAAAATAATTTCCAATGAAATCTAAGAAAGGTATTGTTGACATAATTATGAGCACTGAAATTAGACCAAACCTCAAATGTTCAACATCTGAATCCCACTCCAAACTCACTCCAAATGTTTCAAGCCCACACACATTGACAAATTGTTGACATATTGGCTTCGTGTGTTAAAATAAAGGTGGCCTCTATACTGAAAAATTACATTGTTTTAATAAGCCCAAGAAATTGGATTTTGAAAAGACTAAATCCACAAACCATCCCAATAGATCACTTGAGTCTGTGCTTTTCGAGCAAAACTGACAGATTTCTATACACGTAAGACACACGCACATACACACACAGAAATATTGTTCTCTGTCTGTCTGTTTCTTTGTGTCTGAACCCATACACCTGGTAGGTTTGCATTTAGGGGGTCATGATTTCAAAACAGTTTTAGTGTATGCAACTATCTTCTACTAGGGGCAATGTTGGTACTAGAAAATAGGTAAAACTTAAAATATGCTAAAAATATTAAATGGCTGGACCGTTCATTTTCACATTGTATTTGCAGTGTTTCAAAGCAGCTAATGAACCACCATCTCTACTTAGTGCATTCTGACCCGACATGCATGTGGAACCACTTCTTACTTGTGGTGGTAGAAAACTCTTCACTCTCAGCTGAAATTCTTGCTTTGGTCGCACCTGAAAAGAAAACAGTGTGAAAGTATTATCTAGAAAACTAACAGCTCTTACATCACAACCAGTACTGTAGTATTTTATGATTAATGTAGAAAATTTATATAAATCGTGTATGCATCATATTTGTGAATATTAATTGCAATTTACAAGATATCTGTATATATAACAAAAGCAAAGTCAAGCTGCAATTTTTAACCCTGATGAGGGCAAGAGGTGTGAACAGTGAAGCCATTGACATCATATGGCATCAGGTAATGTGATTGATGGCAAGGATGCCAGTGCAAAACAAACAACACCTTTTACCATAATCACATCAAGAAAGGTCCTTCTTACACATGCACTGATGTACTTGATGTTGTTACCAGCACTTATGTTTATAAACATTTCATTCACATCCAAGACCCCCGCATGACATAGATGGTCTCTATTTTAAGTGACAAATGGTAAAAAAGCATGTCACCGTTTTGGAAACGTGTGTCACCGTATTGGTCTGTCGCCATTTCAGTATGTGGCAGTTTTAGTTGTTGCCATTTTGGAGTTCTTGTTTTGGAGTTGTTGCCATAGCTTTATGCAGAGACCCGTCCACCCGTCACTTGGACGGGTAAAAACCGTTGTGGACAGGTAGAAATATGGGTGGACGGGTAAAAAAATGAAGGTGCAAAAAAGGTCTTCCAAATCCATATATATTGTCAGTTATTGTCAGTTTTAGGTCATCAAGACACATTTAAAGTTTGTAAACTGGCTTAACAGTTAACATCCATGTGTCCATCAAAACATGTGTAACTGGCAATAATTTGGTCCTGCGTAAAGCTCTGGTTGTTGCAGTTTTGGTTTGTCTTTGTGTTTGGACAAATACGGGTAAGCAATTGTTGTTATAATTATAGCTGCATAGCCTTGCACAGAACTGAGCAGAATATCTTGGAGAATGTCTTGTAAAAAGTATGATTTTAAATTGTTTGCATAGTGTTGACGGACAAATCGAGCTGAAAGACCCACAGTTATATAACTCTCAAATGCATAATTTGGAACAACGCCAAGTTTAATTTCATTTGCATTGCCTTTAATTCAGGTAGTTTGGGTGGCTATTGTGCTGACTTTTGCTATTGTGTTGATTTCTTTACTTTTTACTTCATAGGATGTTAACAGATGTGGGCCATTTTTCACCAATCCATCCTTTATTAACAGATATTTTACCCCCTTGTAATTTCTTGGAAACTGGTTGTGTTTCCATAGTAACGATCACGTGTGCATCACACCAGCGCAAACTTTCAACTCAACCTGTTTTTCTGTGATGGCAGAGCAGGTATATGCTGTTGTATTATATTTAAATAGTTAAATTACCAAATACTAACAGTACTTTTGTTTTATCTGTGACTGAATGAAGATATTCATGTGACAAATGCCACAGTTTCAATAACACGTCACTGACCCCAGACAATGTAAGTCAACAACCATAACAAGTACAAAACTGGGATTTTGTAATGTGAGATGTATTGTAGAGCCTACTTGATACCAAGATTTGGAGAATATCTCAATAATAGAAATGCCCTTAAAAATTCAGAAATAAATCATCTGCCAAATAAATCATCTGCCAGGGAAAATATAACATTTTAAAGTAAAATACTTTTATATTTTGAAATTTTTGTTATGTCCCCCACAACAATCAGGAAGCGTTACTTATTGTAATGTAATTTATAAACTACACTACTTATGGAGCTATAATTTGGCATAGACTTTGTGTCTATGCAAATATTCACTGGATGGTTTCCCGTTCAGCGAAGGGGAGTTGTGTCAAAAAGACACTACATGTTTTGGTTATCTTTGAACGTTGTAGTAAAATGTCTAGGAAGCTGTAGCAAAGTGAATATGCATTTGTTCACAAAACAACCTCATCCAGACACAGACCCTTCTCAAAATTAAAAAATTATATATTTAATGTATCTTCTTGTGATTTTGTTTTGTTTTAGAAACTATCTTTAAAAGCAAAACAGGGAAATGTCAACATAGAAACATAATTCCTTTTGATCAAGTCAGTATTGCTTGATGTCTTAGGCAAAGTCTGAGAATTAGCTTAGTTTATCTTCAAAACATCCAAATAAATTATTAATTCAAAAAAACCATATAATAGCTGATCCAGCCACCTTCAGTTGTGTAGCAAAGATTCTTAGCTATACCTTCTGAATTTGATATCTGCCACACGTACACAAGTGTCATATAAAGTGTGATGCGGCCCTTTGTTACCATGTGAACTGTGTTCAAACAAATAAATCATATACATATCAATTGCGCCGATGTAACTGTCACATTAAAATGTATTGTTTGTATATCTTCCTTAAGTGGCTGCATGTTGACGAGTCGACTATTGACTGATATGTGGATATGTCACATCTACCACCCACATATCAATACAAACATTAGTTGTTTGTCTGGTAAGCTTATTGCAGGCTGATATGAGAGTCCTTATATCACAAAGATCTCGACTCAACAGCATTTGTATGAATAAGAAGTCCTGTATCATTCGATTGCAATGACCTTTTCACTGATTGTTTTGAAGTGAATACCTTCATAAAAGGATTATCAACTGCGTACTATTCATCAGAAGCTGGACTTATCCAGGAATTAGACATGTACGTTAGTGTTGAGCTTGGTCTGTCGTATCGTTATTGTATTCCATTTCTACATGCAGCAACAGTGGAACCTACATAAACATGTTTACATATCAGTGCCTACTGCAACTGAAACTATGTATACACCAGTACAGTAAATGCAATTATACTTGACACAAAATACAGATATCCAGTGAACACCCACAAAATCTGCAAACGATTGGTTATCATAACAAATACATTGGATGAGAGGAACTTGTGATAAGTGTGTAGATCAAAGGAATGACATGAACATGAACATGAACATGAACATGAACATGAACATGAACATGAACATGAACATGAACATGAACATGAACATGAACATGAACATGAACATGAACATGAACATGAACATGAACATGAACCACAGTGGTGGTGATAAGACTGAAGTGAAGGTAATTAGTATTTGTTAAAGGTCATATCCTGGGCTAAAATCTACTCTGCTCCTTAGTAATAAATGGTTGTTGGTCTTGTCTTTCAGGTAATGATACTGCCAAAATATTTAAATATCTTATAAGAACACACGACAAAAAACAAAACCTCTAGGTATTGGTGTCAATACTACTACTGGTGGCAGAAGTGGGACACATGATAGTAGAGGTAGACTATTGGTGGCAGAAGTGGGACACATGATAGTAGAGGTAGACTATTGGTGACAGAAGTGGGACACATGATAGTAGAGGTAGACTATTGGTGGCAGAAGTGAGACACATGATAGTAGAGGTAGACTACTGGTGGCAGAAGTGGGACACATGATAGTAGAGGTAGACTATTGGTGACAGAAGTGGGTCACATGATAGTAGAGGTAGACTATTGGTGACAGAAGTGGGACACATGATAGTAGAGGTAGACTATTGGTGTCAGAAGTGGGTCACATGGTAGTAGAGGTAGACTATTGGTGGCAGAAGTGGGACACATGATAGTAGAGGTAGACTATTGGTGGCAGAAGTGGGACACATGATAGTAGAGGTAGACTATTGGTGTCAGAAGTGGGACACATGATAGTAGAGGTAGACTATTGGTGACAGAAGTGGGACACATGATAGTAGAGGTAGACTATTGGTGTCAGAAGTGGGTCACATGATAGTAGAGGTAGACTATTGGTGTCAGAAGTGGGACACATGATAGTAGAGGTAGACTATTGGTGTCAGAAGTGGGACACATGATAGTAGAGGTAGACTATTTGTGGCAGAAGTGGGACACATGATAGTAGAGGTAGACTATTTGTGGCAGAAGTGGGACACATGATAGTAGAGGTAGACTATTGGTGGCAGAAGTGAGACACATGATAGTAGAGGTAGACTATTGGTGGCAGAAGTGAGACACATGATAGTAGAGGTAGACTATTGGTGGCAGAAGTGAGACACATGATAGTAGAGGTAGACTATTGGTGGCAGAAGTGAGACACATGATAGTAGAGGTAGACTATTGGTGGCAGAAGTGAGACACATGATAGTAGAGGTAGACTATTGGTGGCAGAAGTGAGACACATGATAGTAGAGGTAGACTATTGGTGGCAGAAGTGAGACACATGATAGTAGAGGTAGACTATTGGTGGCAGAAGTGAGACACATGATAGTAGAGGTAGACTATTGGTGGCAGAAGTGAGACACATGATAGTAGAGGTAGACTACTGGTGGCAGAAGTGAGACACATGATAGTAGAGGTAGACTACTGGTGTCAGAAGTGGGACACATGATAGTAGAGGTAGACTATTGGTGGCAGAAGTGGGACACATGATAGTAGAGGTAGACTATTGGTGGCAGAAGTGGGACACATGATAGTAGAGGTAGACTATTGGTGTCAGAAGTGGGACACATGATAGTAGAGGTAGACTATTGGTGACAGAAGTGGGTCACATGATAGTAGAGGTAGACTATTGGTGGCAGAAGTGGGACACATGATAGTAGAGGTAGACTACTGGTGGCAGAAGTGGGACACATGATAGTAGAAGTAGACTATTGGTGTCAGAAGTGGGACACATGATAGTAGAGGTAGACTATTGGTGTCAGAAGTGGGACACATGATAGTAGAGGTAGACTATTGGTGTCAGAAGTGGGACACATGATAGTAGAGGTAGACTATTGGTGTCAGAAGTGGGACACATGATAGTAGAGGTAGACTATTGGTGACAGAAGTGGGACACATGGTAGTAGAGGTAGACTATTGGTGACAGAAGTGGGACACATGATAGTAGAGGTAGACTATTGGTGTCAGAAGTGGGTCACATGATAGTAGAGGTAGACTATTGGTGGCAGAAGTGGGACACATGATAGTAGAGGTAGACTACTGGTGGCAGAAGTGGGACACATGATAGTAGAAGTAGACTATTGGTGTCAGAAGTGGGACACATGATAGTAGAGGTAGACTATTGGTGTCAGAAGTGGGACACATGATAGTAGAGGTAGACTATTGGTGTCAGAAGTGGGACACATGATAGTAGAGGTAGACTATTGGTGTCAGAAGTGGGACACATGATAGTAGAGGTAGACTATTGGTGACAGAAGTGGGACACATGGTAGTAGAGGTAGACTATTGGTGACAGAAGTGGGACACATGATAGTAGAGGTAGACTATTGGTGACAGAAGTGGGACACATGATAGTAGAGGTAGACTATTGGTGACAGAAGTGGGACACATGATAGTAGAGGTAGACTATTGGTGTCAGAAGTGGGACACATGTTAGTAGAGGTAGACTATTGGTGACAGAAGTGGGACACATGATAGTAGAGGTAGACTATTGGTGACAGAAGTGGGACACATGATAGTAGAGGTAGACTATTGGTGACAGAAGTGGGACACATGATAGTAGAGGTAGACTATTGGTGACAGAAGTGGGACACATGTTAGTAGAGGTAGACTATTGGTGGCAGAAGTGAGACACATGATAGTAGAGGTAGACTACTGGTGTCAGAAGTGGGACACATGATAGTAGAAGTAGACTACTGGTGTCAGAAGTGGGACACATGATAGTAGAGGTAGACTATTGGTGTCAGAAGTGGGACACATGATAGTAGAGGTAGACTATTGGTGTCAGAAGTGGGACACATGATAGTAGAGGTAGACTATTGGTGTCAGAAGTGGGACACATGATAGTAGAGGTAGACTATTGGTGTCAGAAGTGGGACACATGATAGTAGAGGTAGACTATTGGTGACAGAAGTGGGACACATGGTAGTAGAGGTAGACTATTGGTGACAGAAGTGGGACACATGATAGTAGAGGTAGACTATTGGTGACAGAAGTGGGACACATGATAGTAGAGGTAGACTATTGGTGTCAGAAGTGGGACACATGTTAGTAGAGGTAGACTATTGGTGACAGAAGTGGGACACATGATAGTAGAGGTAGACTATTGGTGACAGAAGTGGGACACATGATAGTAGAGGTAGACTATTGGTGTCAGAAGTGGGACACATGATAGTAGAGGTAGACTATTGGTGTCAGAAGTGGGACACATGATAGTAGAGGTAGACTATTGGTGTCAGAAGTGGGACACATGATAGTAGAGGTAGACTATTGGTGACAGAAGTGGGACACGTGATAGTAGAGGTAGACTATTGGTGTCAGAAGTGGGACACGTGATAGTAGAGGTAGACTCCTGGTGTCAGAAGTGGGACACATGATAGTAGAGGTAGACTATTGGTGACAGAAGTGGGACACATGATAGTAGAGGTAGACTATTGGTGACAGAAGTGGGACACATGATAGTAGAGGTAGACTATTGGTGACAGAAGTGGGACACATGATAGTAGAGGTAGACTATTGGTGTCAGAAGTGGGACACATGATAGTAGAGGTAGACTATTGGTGGCAGAAGTTGGACACATGGTAGTAGAGGTAGACTATTGGTGTCAGAAGTGGGACACATGATAGTAGAGGTAGACTATTGGTGTCAGAAGTGGGACACATGGTAGTAGAGGTAGACTATTGGTGTCAGAAGTGGGACACATGGTAGTAGAGGTAGACTATTGGTGTCAGAAGTGGGTCACATGGTAGTAGAGGTAGACTATTGGTGTCAGAAGTGGGACACATGATAGTAGAGGTAGACTATTGGTGTCAGAAGTGGGACACATGGTAGTAGAGGTAGACTATTGGTGTCAGAAGTGGGACACATGGTAGTAGAGGTAGACTATTGGTGTCAGAAGTGGGTCACATGGTAGTAGAGGTAGACTATTGGTGGCAGAAGTGGGACACATGATAGTAAATAGCTTAACGGATTTTTCTACAATTGACCAAATGCATAATGTGCCAAGGGAATCGGGATCATCCATCTAAATATTACCTGACAACAAAACATACAGAGGTTTTAAAAAATGGGCCTGAAGGCCCTGAAGTCCCGGTAATTAAGAATGAAATGTGTTTTGTTGAATCATAGTCACTGCCTAGTCTCTTTACCACAATTACCTAATTGGTATTTTCTCTGGTTATTCAGAGATGACCAGAAACATTGCCAAATTGTGTGAATGCAGCAGACAATATCAATAAAGTGTATGAATGCTCACTCTAATGTTGTCCAGAAAATAAATTTTCAATGTTTGGCACTTATGAGTGGCAATATATCTTTAACCAGTAGAAACCACAGTCACATCATTTTAAAGATAATTAAACAAACATCAAAATATATACAATTTATATATTTTTTAATTGTAGTTTTGCTGATACAGCTTAAAACTACAGCTGTACATGCAAGCAACTGTCCAGTTCAACAGGGATCTACTGATATAGCCCCTGCGGTCAATAAAATTTAGATATGATCAGCTTTATTGCCATGTGTTTACATTGCAGTTTCAATAAAATATTGGAATGCATTGTAATGTTGGGTTGTCGTACAATTATGTTCACATGACAATACAATCACATACACCAAAACGATTATGATGAAATAATTACTATTTTAAATTAAAGAAAAAAATAAGTTTTTCTTTATAACATCAATAAATGGTAGTTGATATCATCAAATATAGATAAACAATCATAGAATGTAAAATGTGGAATAAAATAATACACTGTATGTAGTAAATTAATTTTATTTTTAAACACATCTGAAAGTGGAATATGACTGTATACTGCAGTTGGGTGACAAATCACCTCTGGTTGGACAGGGCTTGTATGGCTAGGGGGGATACTGATACTAAACCTGTTGGTCCTGGTTTTGTTGGATCTGATCCAGCGCTGGATTTGGAAGGGGGTCAATTAGGTCATGAGCAGGATGGGATGAATCAAGAGAAATGAGACTGGTTCTTCTTAACAGGCACTGCTGATACAATGCTTCAAGACTGAGGAGGTCTCTGCCAAATATTCTGGAAGCAGTTTTGACAACTCTATTCAATCCAAACGTTTCCTTCACTGTGATAGACCCAAACCTTACTGTGATTGAAAATGTTAGGACACTCTTGATTACAGCTGTGTAAAAGGTGATCATGATCAAACCAAATGATCTCAACCTTCTTAGAAAGCAGTTGCTGCTGGGCCTGTTTGACAATATGTAGTATCAACATTTAGCTCCCATTTAAGATTATGACAGATTGTTGAACCAAGAAACTTGAAATGTTGGGCGATTCCAACTGTCCTGCCCTCGATCAAAAGAGGCAAGAGGGGAGAAGGTTTTTCCCTCCTAAAATCCACAATAATTTCTTTTGTTTTCTTCACACTGAGCTCCAGATTATTTTCGCTGCAGCAACTGATAAGTTTGTTCACCTGACCACGATACTCAGATTCATCTGAGTTGGTAATAAGCCCTAGCACTGTAGTATCATCAGCAAATTAAAGTATTTGTGTACTTTCGTGACAAGATACATAAGCATATGTAAAAAGAAAGTACAGCACTGTATGACATTCGTGCCAGAACACTGCCCTGAGGTGTGCCAGTAGATAAAGCATCTCGTACATAATGACAGTGCTCTGAGAAATGTCTATGCAAAAGTGGAAAAATAGATCTTTGATGGTTTCTGAGATATGAGAGAGAGATATGGTGAACGCAGAATTATGGCATAAGTCCATTGGACCTTTGGTCTAAAGGCCAACTAACTATGCCTAGAGTTACTATTTGTAGGGGTGCATAAGTGTAAAAAGTGGTTCTTTACTGTATTATGATTAAACAAGGCTATCAATTACGACAGTCAATGCATTCTTGAATCAAAATGTATTGTAATAATTTTGCTTGCATGATTAACATTTTTACTACAAATCTAATGGTAAGTTTCCTGTTCTTTAGACTTTAACTTCTGAAGATAAAAACAAAATCAGGACTGTATAACAATATGTACAGTCATGGCATGCCGCACGCCACAATCTGTGGTCTACAAGAATAATAATTTAACAATGAGTCTAATGGCGGATGATTCGCACTGATCTGTCTTTAACTATTGACAATATAAACAAATTTAGGATATTTAGCGATAGGTACAGTCATATGGTGTCCCACTAAGGTCAATCCTTGCCAAATGTATATTAGATAACAAATATTTTAAAATAAAAGCAAACAAAAACAATTTTGAACAAAACGTACAATTTGTACAGCCAATATTGGGAAAAGGCATACTGGCAAAATAACTTTCTTTACAACGATGTTAGAATTCAAAATGTAAGGTAACTCATAACAACTGTATTTAATGTTTTATGCTGCTGTTAATGAAATGCTTGAGAGTACTCAGTACACACTAGGCTTCTTTTCACAACAGAGCCATTGACTGAGTCCAATTGGATTAGAGGCAGACCCACATATTGCAGCCATTAGCTGTGGAACTGAACACAATGCCACAGTGAGTGGCTTACTAGCAGCTTGTGAAATGAACCATTTGTAAGCAAACAGCAGGGCTAACACTACAGTACTCTGACCACTGTGAGAGAACAAATCAGGCCAAGACACTGACAGACATTTAGTGCCCATGACATGCCAGTATCCATGGGTGATCACACAGCCCTGGCATAGACCTGCTACCAGTATAATACTATATAGCTATTACCATAGAACACTCCATCTTTTTACAACACAATTTTGCATGTCATCCTGCAAAGGTGAAACACAGACATCTGCTGAAAGAAATTTGAATACACCACTGCACATTTCATGAAGATCATACTGAACTGTTTTATGGATCCTCAACATTTATGACAAATAGCAATTATTGATGTGCACCTGTAGTGTGACATGACTAATTTATCGATGACAATTTCTCAGTTTTAATGGCTACTATTTTATACAGAATTGATAACAAGTTCACACCTGAGCTCACATGTTACTGTAGACTAGGTCTGGTGTTTTATGGATGGGAGTGCCATGGAGATCAGTCATGGCATGAATGCCGCATGATGTCATGCACATGAGGAGAATCATGTTCTTGAACTCATGTATAAGATAGAGCTTCATCCAAGATGATTTTCCCCAAAACAAATTGTACGATACAATAGAAACATCTGAGCACTGTTGTTCACACATTAAAACTGAAGGATATGAACACAAATATTAGCACTGCAGGTTGGTAAAAGATAAAAATCACAATATAGTTTTATAGTGGCTCACAGCAAGCACTCGTGCCATAGGACAAGTGCTAACTCATGACCCCCGTCCCACCAGACATCTACTTGTCCCACCGGACATCTACTTGTCCCACCAGACAGCTACTTGTCCCACCAGACATCTACTTGTCCCATCAGACATCTACTTGTCCAACCAGACAGCTACTTGTCCCACAAGACATCTAGTTGTCCCACCAGACATCTAGTTGTCCCACCAGACATCTACTTGTCCCACCAGACATCTACTTGTCCCACCAGACAGCTACTTGCCCCACCAGACATCTACTTGTCCCACCAGACATCTACTTGTCCCACAAGACATCTACTTGTCCCACCAGACACATCTACTTGTCCCACCAGACATCTACGTGTCCCATCAGACATCTACTTGTCCCACCAGACACATCTACTTGTCCCACCAGACACATCTACTTGTCCCACCAGACAGCTACTTGTCCCACAAGACATCTACTTGTCCCACCAGACACATCTACTTGTCCCATCAGACATCTACTTGTCCCACCAGACAGCTACTTGTCCCACCAGACATCTACTTGTCCCACCAGACATCTAGTTGTCCCACCAGACATCTACTTGTCCCACCAGACATCTACTTGTCCCACCAGACATCTACTTGTCCCACCAGACATCTACTTGTCCCACCAGATGTCTACTTGTCCCACCAGGCATCTACTTGTCCCACCAGATGTCTACTTGTCCCACCAGACATCTACTTGTCCCACCTGACATCTACTTGTCCCACCAGACATCTAATTGTTCCACCAGACATCTATTTGTCCCGCCAGACATCTACTTGTCCCACCAGACATATACTTGTCCCACCAGACATCTACTTGACCCACCAGACATTTACTTGTCCCACCAGACACCTATTTGTCCCACCAGACACCTACTTGTCCCACAAGACACATCTATTTGTCCCACCAGACATGTACTTGTCCCACTCAAACAATAAAACATAGGTGCAACTAGCCAGATGCTGTTTATTGATGTTAGAGGTAAGGTAATAATTATACACATTCCAAGAACCAAAACTTGTACTATTAATAAACATGTAATCAGCAACAATTCAGCAAAACTAAACCTGCCTACCAACTAGTTTGGCTGTCTGGAAAAATCAGCATGTCCACCATCCCATTCTATAGTAGTTTAGTAGCCTAGCACGTTCACACACCTGTAACTAAATACCAAGTCATTAAAACATTGATAAATTGTTTCCTTTATCATTGGGTTTGCCCCTTGCGCCAACTGCTAAAGCAGGCATGGTCACTGGGTATGAACTCGTCAGTGTCACATTCTGTGATGGCTCTGTTTTGGGAATGTGAAATGAATCGAATCAAATACAGGTTTATGTGCCCTGCATATAAATTTTTTACTACCAGGCACTCGCTGCACTGTACATGGTGCACATGGCCACATGCGCTTTTTGGATACCTGGAATAACACGTGTCCTTGTGTGTAGAGTGGTTTATCTCATACACATAGTCCAGTAGGGGGAACCAATACACTAGTCAGGGCAATAATCATCTTCTTCCAGACAGTTAAGTGTTACTGTCCAGCCCTATAGGG
Source organism: Ridgeia piscesae (assembly GCA_025642075.2). Lineage (NCBI taxonomy): Eukaryota > Metazoa > Annelida > Polychaeta > Sabellida > Siboglinidae > Ridgeia > Ridgeia piscesae. The sequence goes on along the minus strand of JAODUO010001156.1, from coordinate 46,976 downwards.
TGTTGATTACACTTACATTAATTTAAAACACCCATACGTGTTAATAAACTGTCCTGAAGGGCCCCGACCATTCTGTGAGGCTGAAGTACATTGTGATAAACCCACTCTCACATTAGCTTTTTACATGCTATGCTGTTCTTCATGAATAAAAAAATTCTGGAATGTGATTTTAGATTTATTCTCTTACATATGAAAGTAGGCTTGGATATGTGAATCGGGTCATGCCCAAGTGAGGTTTTGTCTGTGTAGGGAAATGTCCAGTAAGTTTTTTCCCGTGGGGTTATGTCTGTGTGGATTTATCTCAGTGGAGTTTTGACCGTTTTCCAGCTGGATATTTCCCAGAGAAATTGAGACTGTGTTCAATTGAGCAAGTCTGCCAGGGAGCATTTTGATTAGTCCTGAGGACAGGTACTGTGTTATACAAGAACATAGCTTGTTACAATTAATATTTTTAATTTTATTACACTGTTGATGGCTACTGTGATAGCTACATACCTCGCTAGGTAACCAATTACTTGTTCTCTATTTTACCTGCAATAAGTGCCTTGAATTTGTGTAAACAACATTCACGGCTCACCTCATTTATCAGCTGAATGACAGAAACAAATATGAGTAGAACAGTAGACGTATCTGATCGTATTCTGATTATGTGACATACAGTGCACTGCACACTATTACTGGTGCAAACAACAATCACATCAGACCATGACCGCAACAGAAGCCTGAGAATGCATGACAAATTGCCTAAGCGTTCACCGCATAAGCCATGCTACACAGACAGAATTATTTTGTTATTCATAATGGTTGCAGTCACATGAAATGTCACACACAGAAACAAGACCTTGAAAATAGCTTACAACAGTAACGTGCTCAGTGTTTAGTCATTCATTTAGATTACCTTTAGTAAATATTTGTTTCTAATCTTATACAAATTAAAATATTTACATGGTGCTTAACTGGCACACAGTGTTATAGGCTACACCAAGGCACTTCATATATCCATATGTGTTATACCAGTACGTGTGTGTTATGCTTGTGTTCTATGCATGTGTGTTAAGCATACCATGGGGTAGGTGATGTTACTCATTTATTCAAACGAGCCTTTTATTCATGAACATTATCTTTCATTTAATGTTGTCGCTTGATTTGAGTTTTGATGTTTTTTTATTATTTAATTTTTTTTTAATCCTGTGCCATTTTTATAATCTTAAATTTATAGTTCTTTTAAAAGTTTCTTTTAAATGTTAATTTCTTTATGATAATTTAACTGGACATGTGATGCCATGTTTTTATAATGTTGAATTTGTTTAGTGATATTTTTATGTTTTGTAACAGCACCTTCGAACAGAGTAACCTGGATTTACAGCGATATATAAATGCTTTATTATTTATTACTACTGTCATCGCCTAGTAAGAATCATGCACTGAGGGCCTAGGGTGGGGAGGGAGTACCCGTACTTGTGGGAGGGATGTGCAGCTGAAAGTCACATGCCCCTACCCTTCATAAGGGTATCCACTATAACAAGTATATCCTTGATCAAAGGACAATTCATGAAATACACAATTTTAATATCCACCAAACTTGAAATTTGCCAATCCATTTCACTTATATATATTATATATATATATCATATATATTCAATATATATATAAATAAAATATATATATATATATATATATATATATATATATATATATATGATAGGTAGCTACATATGCAGGCAGCTGTGATAAAAACCGAGCCTAGTTCAATAATTCAAAAGGTTTTTTTAATTAATTACCTTTTGGTAAATCAAGGGCCTGTGGTCCTTGTAGGGGAACAATGTAGACAGAGAACTAAGAGGCAAATCAACTCTCATTGATCCAAGGCTAGACTCACCCTGGCGAGATGTCTGCCCACACTCCGTAGAAACACAAAATCCCGGGGGAAGTCATCTCCCAGCTGAACCTCCAACTCTTCCCTGACGGCATAGAGGGACAGCTCAGGCAGCACCCTAAAACACACAAACTGATGTCACAGAGGGTTGGAGCTTGCTCAGGATTCATTCAAGTTCTATGTCTGCATTCAACATACCAGTAGGTGGAGAAACTAGCAGAACATGCATACATGATTGTATTTTTAAAACAACAAAAAATTATTACACCCCTGGATTTTTTATATGTTGTAGGGACTTGTAGCCAACATAATCTGCAACAATTCTGACTAAAAATCATTCCAAGGTCACGAGATCCACAAGGTCAAATTAAAGATTACACACTTATGAACTTTTAATATATATCAATATGAAAAACAATGATATATTCGGAATCCTTTGCCAGTTCCCTTTCCAGTGATACCAAGTTTGTTCATTTTTTTTAGAGTCAATATTTCTGAGAAACTATTAGTCCGAAGCAAGACATATTCTGAATTTCATCTTTCCCATCCACGGTGACCCAAAATACAAAGTTACCAAAAAATTAGAGGTGGTCGGGCTTATTTGACATGGAATGACCCTTATCCATGAAGTCACATTATTTCTCTGAAAGTAACTCCAAATGGAGGATCAAGCAGTTTAGGATTACAGAACAAAGGTCTTTCTAGCAAAAGACATCCAGGAGATCCAAAGCTAGTTCCTGCATGCTCAACGATTGTCCTTTCCTTTTACTGTGGGACATTACATGGTCAACTGACGATACGGCGGCGCAACGAAGCGAGCGAAGCGAGACGAAGCGAGACGAACGACGAACGAACAACAACAACGAACGAACGAACGAACGAACGAACGAACGAACGAACGAACGAACGACCGAACGAACGAACGAACGAACGAACGAACGAACGAACGAACGAACGACACAACGAACGCGAACGAACGAACGAACAACAAGCACAAAGAGCACCTCCGCAGCCCTGAGGAACTTGAGATACCGTATGACCGGAGTGCAATGAAATGCAGAACCAGAGGCAGCAGAGCAGGAAAACTGCCAGCAACAGTGGGGAACAGAGTAACTGAAGCCAGACAACTAAATGACGAGACGAAAGGACACAAAGACACAGGACAACGACACGAACGAACGAACGAGCGAACGAACGAACGAGACGACGAGCGAAGCGAGCGAACGAACGAACGAACGAACGAACGAACGAACGAACGAACGCGAACGAACGAACGAACGAACGAACGAACGAACGAACGAACGAACGAACGAACGAACGAACGAACGAACGAACGAACGAACGAACGAACGAACGAACATATATGCACAATAGATGCATCCTTCCTGCAGCCCCTGATGGATCACTTCTGCAGACTACCAGGTACTGGCAATGAACTTTTCAGTAGTGCATGTGCAGGGCTTTATGCAGGATAAAATTATTGCCAGTCACACATGTTTTGGTGGACACATGGATGTTAACTGTTAAGCCAGTTTACAAACTTTTAAATGTGTCTGATGACCTGAAATGGACTACAAAGACACATGTGACACCATTTTCACTCACTTTTAAGGCATAACTAACAATATCTATGGTTTTGGAAGACCTTTTATTTTTTTTGCTCATTCATTTTTTTACCCATCCACAACCCGTCCATATTCGTTTTTACCCGTCCAAATGACGGGTGGAGGGGTCTCTACATAAAGCTATGTACATGTGTCTATAGCTTTATAAACCTATGCTAGGATAGCATCTGTTCCAGGGCTTTACAAATTTGCCAGTGGAAAGAAGACTGATTGTTTTCCGTATATCAACTAACCACAGTAATGGGTTTTGACAGCGACCAATGTTTAAGTGATATATTATAAAATGTAAAACATATTACATAAAACACAATATGTAAAGTTAACAACGTTACTGTTTGACTAATAAATATAAATAAGTCCAAAACATTATAGTCTAAATCCAAAGCAGATACAAGGATCCTGTTATGTCTGACAATAACGAAATAATTTTGTTCGGACTCCATTATATGTGAATCACACTTTAGGTATGGTGAAATTAAAATGGTAGCATTCTCATTAGCATAACTGAATATTTTCAATTACATTTGCACAAATATGTATGTGTCCAACACACAAAACAACCCCTGCAAACAACACTTCCTTGGATTCAGTGATTTTTTTAACCTCATCAAATGAAGACAGCGATTAGTGAGTAAAAAATACAGCATGACCACTAAATACTCACACAGTCATGCATATATAACTATGAGAGTTCTCATTACTGACATACTGCCCCGCATATGAATCCAGTCATTAGAAACTTGCTTTGAATGCAACTCATTATTCACAACCATCTGAATGGAATATTCTTGATTAGTTCTACAAGCCTAACTGTCACAGACTGCTAGTCTACTGTCCGTGGCCTGCATACAGCTGGCTTCAATGAATAGTTGGTATTTCTGTTGCCAACTGACTCGGAGTGAAAACATGGACTTTTTCTGGAAAAATTCATTAAGGTGTGAAAACTACTAGAGCTGTGCTATCGGGTACAAATCTGGGTTTCTTTGTTGTTGTACATTTATTTAAATGATAACATATTGTCATTGTAAAGCCTTATACTTTATATTATTTCATTCCATTGTCTGAGTTAACAAGATAAAATAATAATAATACATTTTATTTGATGTAGCACCACTTCCACAATTGTTCATGATGCTTCACAACATATTACTATTCAACATACTGTATATGAAAAGGATATTTGTAAACAATAAGACAACTACTAATATTTTTAATGTGTATATATATATATATATATATATATATATATATATTAAACTTAATACAGTATTAAATAGTGTTTCTAAAAAAAATATAATTAAATTAACTATTAGTCATAAAATACATAATAATCAATCTAGCAAATAACTCCATATCCAGATTGATATCCAGAAAGAATTAGCTTGCAACACTCCTATATTGTGCAGTAGGCCTTGTTATTGTATCCCCCACACTCCACTATGCTGTTAGTTAAATGCCCTATTACAATGTTAGCACAGCGTGGTAAATATTCTCATACCACGCACTATTCAAAAAGTACCATCCTACTCCTGCATTGTATGACTATTGACAGGCCAGTGCCATGTGGTAAATAAATTACACATTGCTGTTTGGTAAGTTGATCTGCCAGCACTCTAACACACAATCAGCCGTGAGTACACCTGACTAAATGTGACCAGCTAATCCTTTTTTAGGGTTGGGCTCAAGTGTATGTAAAAGTAATGTACTTAACTTAATGTACACTTGGAAACGTACATTTCAGCAAAGGCCTTCCATGGTTGCAGTAACAAACATAACACGCACAGTGGAAGGGTTCCATAGTGACTGTTTGCACTTGGCAAGAGGATCACAAGCCCTCGAACTACTTCTAAATTAAAACTGATAAACCCTTTATAGCAATGATTACACTGTTTTACCAAATAAGTTGTCATGGATGAGCCAAACAACAAACTGGGAAGACTTTGTAGTAAGAGTCTTGATAAAAACAAGTGGGCTGATGTTCTCACCTGATGAAGCCTACTGACATGGCCTCTTCGATGACTTGGCTGACAGCGGACCGTGACTGGTCCCGCCACAATTCAGGTGCCACCAGGTAAATGTGAATATCCACCAGCTGTAAGCACAACATTCACAAGTTATGCAAAATATGAAGGTGTTTTATTGGCAACTGAAGTGCAGTGCACATTTTCACCGCTCAAAACACATTATTCAAGAGTTGGATTTCAAAAATGGGTTCTAAGTTATCAATTCAAGACATCAAAAAGGGGGTCTGTTGGTAAATCTTACTCAGGGCAGATATTGGAAGATAGGTGGTGCTGTTGGAAATGTTTTGGTACACCACCTTAAATTTTGCTTGCTGCTGTTTTACTGGGTGGTCAGAACATTATGGCTGTCCCCCCTCACCAAAACCTGATGGACGTAGCTTGCAACATTTCCCTTGCCCTAGTACAGACATATGGTCCCAATTATTTTTATTGAAACAAATAGTTAGAACATATAGCCACACGTAGCCAGCCATCAGTGACTTGCAACTGGTTCATTATAAAATATTACTAGTAATAAAATTAACCACCAGGCACAGCTGAAATTGTATATAAAGAGCAGAATTTATCCACACTTTGTGTTCACTGTGGAGGACTAGACTCATGTTTTCCTAAACTGTTGTTTATTCCAAACATGGACCCTTCATCCGCCTGTCCACATCCAATTTCTTTTGGATTATTGGATTTGTTTATTTTTACAAAGCCCCTAACAGATAAGATGAGACTAGAAGTAGAAGACACCGTGGAAACTTCAGCCTACTTCACATTCAGAAACACTGTATATCATTGGAAATGTACGTAGCACAGTCATGGCTACCATTAGTTGCCAATTTCATCATGGGACACATTCAGAAAAAGGCCATCGTCATAGCACCTATCAGAAGCAGGCCAAGACTGTGGAAATTAATGCTAAGTCAATGACATCCTGGAAGAGATAGACAAGGAATAACACAATGCCTGATGGACACAGTGGATGAGATCAACAGCATGTCATTCACTCACAAAGATCAAGACAGAAAGATGCCGTATTTGGACACATTACTAGTCAGAAAGGAATCAGAGTATCCATACTGACCAGTATCTATATTTCTCCTCATATGATCCGTTGTGCCAAAAGTAGGGAATAATCAGGCTTTTATTCAGGATCAAATTATTGCCAGTCACACATGTTTTGGTGGACACATGGATGTTAATGTTAAACCAGTTTACAAACTTTAAAATATGTCTGATGACCTGAAATGGACTACAAAGACACATGTGACACCATTTACACTCACTTATAAGGCATAACTGACAATATCTATGGTTTTGGAAGACTTTTTTGCTCCTTAATTTGTTTACCCGTCCACCAATATTTCTACCCTTCCACAACAGTTTTTACCCATCCAAATGACGGGTGGACAGGTCTCTGCATAAAGCTATGGGAATAATCCATACATTGCTACACAAGGGCAAACACTTGTCACAGAGGAAGATATACAAAACAGAAGAGACCATATCAAGGAAGCTTTAAAGAGACACAGCTATCAAAAATGGATCATAGCAATGGTAGAGAAAGATGAAACAAAAGAATGAACACAAATCAGGAAAATGATGATAAAAAGACTAGGGCAAACGTATGACGGGATGGTACATTTTTTTTATGTCCAAGTATTATCCAAAACCATATCATGGATCATGAAGAAATACAATGTGGATGCAGCATTAAAACCTCATAATTTACTATCAACAGGTCACTTTTATCACCAACTAATACAGTGAAACCACAAACTGACAGGTACCGGGTATGTGATAAATCCAGACGGAATTGGAATTGATCAGTTTATTTCTGCTTCAATTCCATAATTATAGTGGGAATTGGAATTGAAAGATTTTTTAACAAAAGGAAATGCAAGGGAATTGGAAATGAATGAAAAGGAATATGTTTGTGCTAGCCCTCTTAAAAGTAGTCTGTGATTAGAAAATATCAATCATGGTTGTATGTTAGCCTGCAACAACTTAGCTGTTTATTACCAGGACAACCAGAACAATCACAGTTTTGAAATGTAGTTGTTTGTGGGACAATTGAATTGTTGCCCAAAGAAGTGACTGGAAAATTAGATAATTTTACAAATGTTGAGCTGTGTGTGTGTGTGTGTGTGTGTGTGTGTGTGTGTGTGTGTGTGTGTGTGTGTGTGTGTGTGTGTGTGTGCGTGTGTGCGTACACGCGTGTGTGTGTGCGTGTGTGTTTGCGTGTGTGTGTGAGTGAATGTGTGTATATATGTATGTATTTCATGTATGCATGTATATATATATATATATATATATATATATATATATATATATATATGTATTATATAATAATCCATACATTTCATATATAATTATATATGAAATAATGGGTGGATTGTGTCAGATCTCAGTTTGCAAGTTGAATGTCATTATTGACCTGCTGATAAGTGTTGTTTATATCAGGCACAGACTTATCAACAAAGATGTACTGAAGAATGTGTTGTTTACAAAGTCGTACACTATAATTATATTAGTTGACACATACATCCGGTTAGCCTTTACCAATCACATTTATAACATAGCTATCCAATTTAACTATATAATTACCAATGATCAACCAAAAAAATTATGTATAACGTTACTGGAATATATGCCAACTACCAAGTAACAAGAATGCATGTGGATGACCAAAAAAACAGTAGACTGTAGAAGGAGAACGTAGAAGGACTCAAGTTGCAGACAGAGTGAAGTGGAGGATTCTTATTCCACCCCAGGTGCCAGGGGGATTAAGTTTACAAGTAGGTAATAAGTATGCATGCCAAGATAAAAAGTACTGTAATGTGTGACCTTGTTCAGCAAAGCTTACAGCTAATAAAGCTCTACCAAAAGACAATACCATTACATGCATTGACCTGCACAATTACCTGCAATTTAGCCAACTACTAGACCTGGCCGTAAATGAGCCAATTACTGATTCACTGTTATGTGAAACCATTCAATCAGATGTATTTCATGGCTTATTGAATCTTGGTACACATTACTGCGTGGTCCATATCAAGTCAACAGTTAGCTTAAGAGCAGAATACCAGAAAACTTAAGTCATGTCAGACCTAATAACCTATTTTATGCCAAAGTGGTTTCTTGCCATGGTTTCTTGTCAAAGTGCCACCTGGATCTAGGAGTAGGTTCTTTGGATGGCAAATAAACATTTACATGATTACATTTATAGACAAATTGTATTTGAAACAAAATGAACCAGTAAGGGGTTAAACAAATATACCATTTAACTTTTCGGTCACATACTGGAATAACTCCACCTAAAATTAGAATGATCTACAAAGATCTAACAGCATACTGATTGAGGGGGCTATACTGACACTCAATTCTCACACCTCATGGCCTACGGGGATGGTGGTTAGAGACATAGGGGCTAGCTAGTGGGATGATACCAATATATTACCTCTAGTTATACATGATGTAATGATAAGATGAATATTTTTTTATTAAACTGAATAAATAACAATTATTGATACAATGAAATGTTTCATTACTAAATTAACAAAAAACATCAAACATTTCATTTGTATGAATAATATTATATTAATACAATTAAACTATAATAATTCATTACTATGCAAAATATATTTCTAGACAACTTGGAATGGAAATATTATATTATGAATTATTATTAATTGTCAAGCAGAAATAGCAGTTTTTTTATTAGGCACACCTATTAATATGAACGTACACTATTTCTTTAATTGTGCCTTTTATTTAATGTTAGGTGAAGGACATTAGAGATATGCAACAATACCGTATGTAGTTTATAAAACAATCCCTGGCTATTATTATTTATGTTCTTATCTCACTTAAATGAATGTTAATTAATGCTTTGCATGGTAACATGATTGTGAATTTCATTATTACAAGTTTTTTGTGACAGATGTGAAAAAATGCTTTGGACATAGCTTTTTCATTATTTTTTCATATATTTGAACTCCTTGAATTATAAAAAAGGTTAAATTAAGAATACTATACATTTTGAAGATAGGCTTATGTTTATAATTAGTTAAATTACCATGAATGTACTATACTGTACGATGCAAATATAGGCCACATGACAAATGCTGAAATGGTGTTGAATAAATCAATTTTAATGCATTAAATATTTGTGGTTTGATTATATTAGTTACTGCTTATATCTGTGATATTTTCTTGCATTTTACTTGTATTTTTTTCTGGTTTAGGTTATCAATCCAGATACCTTTAAATTTAAAGTGAGGTTTTCAAAATTTTCTATGTCTATGATATCACCATGTAGAATTTTTTTACATCACTGCGTCTGTGTAACAGACTGCATATGTTGTATTTTGAAATAACAGGCAAATTATATTTTCAGATTTTAAGTAAGTTTGTTGGCACTTATCCAAAGATAATTTGTTGTGAGTTTGATATATATATGACACTACCTGTGCTATAATTAACTTATTAAGATATCGAGATATGAACGCGTAAACAATGTAGCACGTTTAACACGAAACAACTAGTACTTTTAAACTAATGACTCTAATTAAGTCTACCCCTAGCCTAGACTGAGCTAGTACTCAAACTGCGAACGCGTCGCACCTCGTTCAGGTCCCTCCTGTATTGCCTGCGACGCTGCCTTTCTACGAGTATGACTCTAGACTAAACCGTGTAAAGTCTAAGTAAGACAGAACTAGCTAGAAGTCGTGGCTGTTGAGTTTTGTGCTTATCCTTACCTGTTCGGACGGTGGCCTGTCGTATATACCCTGTTGTTCGCGAGACATGATGTTCTAAGGATGTTCGCTATAACTGTTTCATTTTTTTCTCGTTCAACAACTTTTAAAGTTAAGGAACGATAAAGAAGCATACACCCTCGCGTCGCCGTACGTGCTAACCGTTTCCAAGAGGCATGGCTAAACAAATCGCCCACTCTGTCACGTGACCCGACAACGCACTGGCGCGGAAACAAATCTAAAGTCGTTGTAATATTGCTCGCCAGGTGACGCCACGCATTAATTGGTTTGTTCATCCTACAGAAGGTGGTGACGCAGGACCACAATAAGAAGTTAGTCCACCATTCCCCGACGAAAGAGTACCGTTTAAAATAACATTATGCAGATTATCTGGAATTCTTTGGTGACATGTGTAGCATTGAATGAATAGGAATTATGTTTGTGTGCAGCATGGCATCAGAGCTATCAAATCATGACAGATGCCATGCGGTGTTTTTTTGCGTATTGGTAATGGTGTCATTTTGATTGGCAGATCACTGTCTGATTCTAGCAGAAATTAATGGGGTCGGGTTTCAAAGTGGCTTGTGGAAAATTTACGTATTAAAAATTCACGAGTTTTCTAGGGTATGTTTATCAGTGAAAGCTAAATATGCTGTGAAATTTTCAAAAAGATCTGTTCAGTTTTTGTAGAAGTGAAGGAAACATTTTAATGGCCACCAAAATTTGAAAAGTCAAATGTGGTCTTCGTCTGTTGACACCGTAATGTTGTGGCCTAAATTTTGGAGATGACCAAAGTTTACGAGTTGTGACCTTGTTTATCGAAGCGTAGAACGTTTGTCACACCTTGACTCTGGCGTGGTTTCAGGATCTGTACATTATTAAGGGATTCACGTATTGTTTAATGTGCCGCTAAAACGTAAAACTGTATTTTGGTTTTAATTGTATCTTGCCTTGGTTTCACATATTGACATCATCGTTATCGACGTTTTTTTTTTACATTTGGCTCATCAGCTGATCGTCTTGAGTTGTTCCGCATTTGGCATTGCCCATTGACATTGTCAGTGTTCAAACTGAATTGCATAGATCATGTCTTTCATCGAAGTCAGCCCTGACAGCCACTTTCCAATACAGAACCTGCCTTACGGCGTGTTCTCCACGCAAGAAAACGTACGTATGGAATTATGGATTCATGCATGTTTAAATAACTTAATTGACAACATTGTTAACTTTTAATTTGAAGTACTCTCTGATTCTGTCTCTCTCTCTCTCTCTCTCACTCCCTATATTCATTACATAATATAATATATATTTGGGGCGCACAGCTTATCTAGACCAGTCTATACTATTATATAAAGGGGTCTAGTAGTCAGGGTTTCTAATGTTAATGACCTATGCAGGTTATGGTTGATTTATTACCCATATGCTGCATTATGCAAATGCAATACGCACAACTTAACTTATAGTCGTTATAGTCGTTAACTTATAGTTGAAGTAGTCACTTCAAAAAAATGTATTACAATACCTTAATTTATTAGATCCAAAGTTATTACATTTTAAAGACGGAATAATTGTACAAAGTTTGTGTATCTCTTATAATGGTAAAATGAGCTAGCTCATTTTTGTGTTTTCTAGCTGTTGATAAATATTTGAATAAAAGTGACTTTAAAATAGCATATCTTTGTTATTTATATAACTATAAAAATATATACTGTTTGCAGTATTTTGAAATGCATGGAATGGAGTAATAAATTTTCAATATAGATGTTTTTATACTAATTAATTCAGTTAATTAGCTAATGTAAGTTAAGTAGTGCACCAAGTTAACATACCAAAACATTCTAATTAAGACAAGCAGAGTCCATAAATATAAAAATATTTATACATATTATGCAGTGTACAACCACATTGATTACAAGAATATAATATATTAACTAGTCATGTAATAATACAGTTATTAATTAGTTAATAGGCGATAATTAGCAGGCAACTTCAACAGAAATGTAAAATGCCATAAATGTCCATGAATATATGTTTATAATATTATATAAACATGAAATTTGTATAAAAAATACTTATGGTAAGATATATAAATTAAACAGTTATGTAATATTAATAATAAACTAATTAATAAATCAATATATAGTTAGTAGCCATGCTTCGTATAGACATACACATGCATTCCCACATTAATTACGGTAGTAAATATACATTAGCCAGTAATTTCATATTAACACTAACTTAATTAATTAGCTAATATTGGCTAATGTTAGCATGCTAACTCGACTAATAGTTATGTTTTGATGAAAGCCTGCAGTAAATAATTCTGAAATCATTACAGATAAATAATAACTTTATTAATAAATATTAACTAAATAGCTAAACTATCTTTTTGTTATATTCACAATATTCTGCAAGATCTACGCAGGAATGTTCATAATCCAGTGTCTTGTAATGAAGTTGTAAAGTGATGTCTGTATTATTCAACATGATATTCATGACTGATGAGTAAAGTAAATAAGGACACTGTATCACTATCAGTATGTTCAGTGTAGATTTGTGTATTATGTGTCTCATTCAGTGAGATAAAGTTTGCCAGCCCAAAGGTATCTCACAAACTGTTGTTTTTTCATTATAGGTAGATAACACAAATAAGCCATGTCATATAGCCAGGCAACACGATCTCATTATCATTATCAGCCAAGGCTCTGGTGGCGCGCTCTCAGTCCCATGGACATAAATCAAGTCAAATGCTAAAAGGGCACCTATTTGTGATATCGCAAAAACCACAGTAAGCGGGTGCGAGCTGCAACCAAATTTCACACACATACTAAATGAACCCTGTAGATTCACGTACAAATAATGTTGTTCGTGTTTTATGCTATTTTGTCCATCAAACTTCCAACTGAAACACAGCTATGACTTCAAATGGATTAATATTGCTTAATATTGGTCAAATTTAAAAAAGAAAAAGATGTATTGAAAGATCAACTCACCCACTCGACGAATTTCAAAGCCAATGCGACTTTGACCATTAAACAGAGCGCCAACACAGAGGTTGAATGAAAACACTACCAAGGTGCCGAGTAAACGAGACGGTTTCTGTGTCACGGCTTTGTGCGCACGTAAAAACATCGCGGCTATAGATTTCGTTGAAGTACCTAACCAAACCCTGACCTAACTTTGACCTTAACCCTAATACGAACCCGTATCGTATAATAGTAAATTGGTCTAGATAAGCTGTGCACCCCAAAGCTGACATGATCCTACTTTAAAAAAAAGGTATATATATATATATATATATAATATGTATAATATACTATGATACCTACTACTTAGTTGTTGGTCGTACTTCTGTTGTTTACTGTTTACTTTTGTTCTTCACCACAGCTCAGACATCGGATTGGTGTTGCCATTGGAGACAAGATACTGGATCTGAGTGTCGTCAAGCACCTGCTGACTGGACCACATCTTAGCAACTGTCAAGATGTCTTTGACAAGGTTCTTTCAACTTAGTAGTTATACCATTATAGCATCATGCTTGTCTGTTGAGCTTAATACAACTGTAGCAGACAAGCAGCTGTATGCTACTACATCTATATGTCCTTCTATTCTTTGATTGTCATATTTCAATGAATATCTTTAGTTTGCATAATGTGTTGTGTTTAAAAATATTGTAAAATATATCGTACACACATTTATGATATGCTGTCACTATGGTGGTTCCGTTTAATAATAGCTGACAATTGTTTGCTACAGTCAGCACTCAGCATTACACCAGAGTGGGTATATGTACTTACTTGATTGGTAAACATGAATTATTTATTAACTCTAGCTAGGATATATATAGTATGTGAAGCAAAAACAAGACAATAATACTCATGAGTAGGAATTACCTGTGATAAAAATATATAATTATGATAAGTATGATACATATATATATATACAGGTGTATATATAGGTGTATATATATATACTATATACATGTGTATATATGTATACATACATGTATATACATATTTATATATATATATATTATGATATATATATATATATATATATATATATATATATATATATATATATATATATATATATATATATATATATATATATATATATCATATTGCAGCGATCTGAATGAGTTGATGGCCCAGGGCCACGTAGTCTGGGCCGAGACCAGACAAAGACTACAACAACTCCTCAGTGTCAACTGCAATGACCTCAAGGCCGACTCAGACCTGATGGCCAGGTAGGGTGTGTCTTCTACCAGGTCTTTGCTTCTAGACCATACAGCTTTAATACACCAGGCATTGAACACAACATTTTATTCCCCCTTGATTTCATAAAAAATAAACAACTCAATGGAATATTACTTTTAATATTCTCGACTCAGAAAAACAAAATTATAAATGTGTTGTTGTTCTGTGTATTCTGTGTGTTCCAAAGAATCTAGATCATTACTGCATTAGGAGATACTGTTGCATGAAATGCAAAATAGCTCGTTACAGCTGGAGTTTTGTGCCTGCGGCGATAAGAATGTTAAATAAATGATATTGATGCCTACAGGTTTGCTTTTGTTGTGGTGACATTTTACATTTAATTTCTTTTCTTTGACAATCTTTTTACATATTTTAGATACGATTATGAGTTGTATGATGAATATCCTTTTTAGGACATTAAAGTGAATTTTATTCTATTCTATTCTATTCTATTCTATTCTATTCTATTCTATTCTATTCTATTCTATTCATTCATTCTATTCATATTCTATTCAATTCAATTCAATTCAATTCATTCATTCAATTCAATTCAATTCAATTACAAGTCTCTCCAGCATTGCTAATTTCATTACATGTACTTCAAGGGTCTTCAAAGTTCAATGACTCAATAGTCACCAGCCATCAGGTCTTTATGTGGGATCATTTATTTACCCATCCAGAATGTCAAGATAGACAAAATTAGACATGCAGTTTCATACATGTATGACATTGTATGCACACGTCCAGTCTAAAGGTGAACAGGCCGAATGACATAAGCTTTTTTGCTTCTGATACTTCTGCCCATCCATTTACCTGTGCGCTCTCATTTCATCTATCCAAAATGAACATTACACATCCAAATGATGGGTGGATGGGTCTCTAATGAAAGTTATGCCAGTCACTGTCTCTCCATGCTAATACACAGAACAACAATGTTTTGTTGCCAATTAAATAAATGACAATGGTCTTCTCGTCCATTTGCTAAAAGTTGACGGTTTGGAGTTCGCACTTTGGATGGTAATCTTGTTAAATATCAATTTTAATTATTTATACTCATAATGTGTACGTAATAACCCTTTATTAGGCCTCTTTCTCCTTTACTAATCTTCACTTTAACAAGACCATGCATTGTGGTGTGATTATAGGGCCTTTGTTCCAATGGAATCAGCAACGATGCACCTACCTGCATCTATTGGTAGGTGTAATGCTATCAACTGTTAACCTTTTTAAAAAAGAATGTAAATAATGATAAGTATTACCAGTGTTTATAGAACATTTTCTAAAACTGTTGATGTTAGTCATACATTTATATTAAAAATGTTCAAGTAATGTAGGGAAACTGTTCATCATAAAATATTTATTGATGTTTTTTTGATTTTATGATTCACTCATGAAAATGCTGAGAAATTGTTGATTGCATAGGTTAAAATATGAGAACCTGAAACTGGTGGCTGACATTGGATTGGAGACACAAATAAACGCAGCACTATTAACTGTGATATTATGCTTGCAATCCTGTATGAAATATAATTTCATCATTAATTTTGGCAAGCAGAATTGGGCCAAAATTGGTCAGTTTGCTCTTTGTGAAGTGATGGAGCCAGACAAAATCCATGTCAGGCAGTAAATTTCGGGGATTGTTGAAAAGGGAAGTATTAAGTTACATCTCACTTATTCCATGTTAGCAAAACAGTAACGCTATCCTTCATGAGAGAGTATAAAATATACATTACAATTGGACCAGCTGTGAAGATAGACAAAATGCTTGAGTCATAAAGTGTTAAACTTTGACAAATGGTTTCTTGTAGAAGGAAAACAAATCAGTTGTGACTGTTGAGTGATGGACCATTAGAAAGTGACACAAAAGTAATTGTTTCATGTGTTATGTTGTCATCTGTTCATCTAGGAGACTACACAGACTTCTATTCCTCCTTCTATCATGCCACTAATGTGGGCATAATGTTCCGCTCCAAGGAAAATGCTCTCATGCCAAACTGGTGGGTCATTTGTATGAGTCTAAATACTGTAGCATAATTCAAAAAAAATATGTTGATGCTTATGTTTCTCCACAAATGAAAACTATTTTTAATGTCACATGAATTTGGCTCAGTATTTTCAATTTCAAGCATGTTGTTAATTTCTTCTAGGTGAATATTTGTTCTTTCACTCATAAAATGTGATTAGTAGCATCATCAGCAATACTAATTAATTTCACTGATATTACATGTCTTTTTGTGTTTTATTTATTGTTTAAGTGTTTTATTTGTGACCTCTAAATTAAACAATTTGCATATTTTAACATCAATAAGGAAACATAAAAATTATTTGTGGGGTCAGGACCCCCACATAAATGTTTGAATACATAGCTTGTTTCAGGCCATTCTAAAGTGACTTCAAGTAAGGCAGCAGTTATGTGACATTGTGTGGGCCGAATGGATGTTAATCTTTGTAGTAATGTCACAGCACTGGGATTTTCACAAAGTGGGGACTGACATGCCCAGCACGTTTGTTATCAAGCAGTGCTGCTAGACGGTCTCCAATAAGTTGGCTGTTGTGATGATGACCTCTGACTTGTATGCCCCCTCCTCACTGGGACACAGCTGATGGCCGTATCAGACAACTGGTGAAAGACTGTATGGGATGAATGGAAGAAACTATGGATGCACCGAATGCGACATACAGTTGTCCTCCAGAATATTTTACTTTTGGGAGCAGTGAATAACTTTAGAGTGCAAAGGCTCAGGGGTAGAGCGTCGGACTCTCAACTACGAGAACCCGGGTTCGAATCCTGTGCTGTGGTGTTAAAACCTTGGGCAACATAGCTCCAGTTCACTCAGCTGTATAAATGAGTACCTGACTATAGACAGTAGTGGATATGTGTACGAGCAGCCTTCGCGCATTAATTGTAGCATATGGCTGGATGCTTCCCAGAGAAGCTGAAGATGGTGTCTGAGTGAACAGGTCTTTCAGGGAAGTAAAAAATAAAGTGCTTTGAACGGTCCTGAGGACTGGATACTGCGCTATATAAGAACTTGCCTTTTATAATAATAATGACTTCTTATGCGCCAATATCATCAAGATCAACCTCAGTGGTGCGACAAAACCAAGGAATTAAGCAATCTTGTAATCATATAACAATGCGCGAATTCGTTTGACGGATGGATGAAGGAGCTAGGAAGCTAATCATTATTGTTCTATATACAGCACATTATGATCACACACCATATCACAGAGTTGTTTGTCTGCAGGAGGAGTCTGCCAGTTGGCTACCATGGACGGGCGTCTTCTGTGGTCATCTCAGGAACTCCAATCAGGCGACCTCTTGGTCAGACAAAGCCTGATGAAAGTAAGTAGAACTAAGTACTACACGTGTACATGCATGTTAGAGGTCATTGGGTAGAAACTGTTGTAATGGTCATAAATAATTAAATAATTTAAATTTTATGATCATCAAACCTGACAACCGTAAAATGTTATGATTATAAATAATAATATCATGAGGGAGAATTGTGGAGTGTAATAAATTGTCAACATCATGCATGACATAAGAAAAACCATGAATAAAATAGCTTGGAAACAATCTACAGACACCAGCTGTTGTGAGTCAATAAGTTGGGCCAATATTCCCACGGTAACTCTGACAGCATAAACTTAGTTTCATGTTTAACTAAAATTAATAAAATGTGTTATTTACGTTACAGCAAAGCCACCAGTGTTTGGGCCATGCCGACAGATGGACTTTGAATTGGAGATGGGATTCTTTACTGGCCCAGGGAACAAGTTGGGTGATCCTATTCCCATAGGTAAAGCCCACGAGAACATCTTTGGAATGGTCCTAGTCAACGACTGGAGTGGTGAGTGATAGAACATAACATACCAACCTGTTATGTAATTATCATTATTTATTTATTCATATATTTATTTTAATGAATTTATTATTATAACAATGTTTTATTATTGCAGGACTTTATTTAATGGTACTTATGTATTTTTAGAGACAACTTATAATTTTTTATTTTACTTATGTAATTTAGAAACAACGTATCATTTTAATTTTACTTACCCCGGTGTGTATTTTTAGAGACAACGTATTTTAACTAGTAGCATTTTAGTGGCATTTTTTTATTTTGTGTATTTAAAATTTTAAGTATAATACTAATTTATGTACACTTTTATAAGTAATTTTATTAATTTAGTGAACACTTGATAAGCTTCCTTTTTCACATGTCATCTGGATCTTGGCTCTGGACGGCAACTTGTTAAAACTTGTTAAACCACATCACATTTTCTTCAGTGAAAGGTGTATATTTGATTAGAAAGTCTCTCTAGTGCCACATTACATATTTCATTATCCTCACAAACCAGGACTGTTTGCTATGCAAACTACCTTGACATGTCCCCTATGAAAAGTGTTTGATTTAATCGAGTCAAACTAGTTTATTAACTTTAATCGTAATGCATCATCCACAAGAACAGCGTAACTAGTAACTAACTACCCGCCCCAATTTGAAGATGGATAACCAATTTCTGGGAATTCCAGTATAATGACTTGTCCACCCAATTGCACGAGCAACTAAACAGTTTTGTGTATTCAAATATTTGCTTCTACGTCCCAAACATTGCATGTAACACAGGCAGTGTGTGGCTGAAATTACTAAAAATTATATCACATGAGTAGAAGCTGACAACACTCCTCATGAGCGATTTCATTGGCTGAGCTTAAAAGAGGAGTTTTGCAAAGAGATGTGCCGGGGGTAGTGATGGCTGGTGCTGATGTCATTAGCAGCAGCAACCCCTGGCATGTACGTGTGGATGTATTTTATTGGTTAACAGATACATTGACATCAAGCAGCTGCATTTTTTATGTTGAATGAAAACAAATATTTGCCCAGCATCAAAAAATATTTGTTTTTTATCATTATAATGTTGTCATTCATTATTATGATAAATACAAACAAAACTATGTTATTTTTATTGCTTTGAGCTGAAGGTCCAATGGACTTATAGCATTATTCTGCGTGCACCATCTATCAGATATAAATCAGAAACCATTGAAGATCTGTTTTTCACAATTTGTATAGACATTTCTTAGGGTATTGTCACTATGCACAAGACATGTACATTTGATTGACATATCTAGGGTCACCTGGGTCTCCTTTAGGGCCTAAAAACAGGTAGTATATTTATTTTCCTATTTTATTAACCAAACTGTCCTGTAGCTTTTTGTCAAATTTTGCCTAGATGTATCTGATGGTATTATCATTGAACACAAGACATTTGTGTTCACAAGTCTTTTGTAAGGGCATCTCAGGGCATCCCCAAAAAACAAAATGTAAACATTTCTGCCTGGGCTTTTAGCAGATCTCAGAACATGACCTCCTGTGGTTATCTAAAAATTCAGGTAACTACATGCAGCCCATCCCACAGCACCAGTCTAGCTGGACACCCCTAACCTTTTACTGTGACTAATAATTAGTCACAGTCCCCAATTATTGCTCTCATTTTTACACAAATGTTTATACTTTATACATTTATGTCAACGTAGTACAAGAAAGTAAGCTACATCAGGCATGGATACTGAGTGTCAACATGTTGACATATTGTTTTGCTGTTTAGCCCGCGACATACAGAAATGGGAGTACATCCCACTTGGGCCGTTCCTGGCCAAGAACCTGGGTACGAGCATCTCCCCGTGGGTGGTCACAATGGAGGCCCTGAAACCATTCACTGTCTCAAACTTCCAGCAGGTACAGTTAGCTAGCAGTGAAGCACTAGGTATAATAGTTTACGCTCCTCATGTCTTGAGCAGTCTTCTGTGGGTCCTCTTGTTGCATTTGTAATTTTTTTAAACATACTCATCTGAAGCTTGTACCTGAAATATATCTACCCCAGGGTATGTGCGATTTCCTGCAGTTTTGAAAATCTTTCTTCATTAATATAACCTGCAGACAATGTATTTATATACGTGTGTAAATATGTATGTACATATGAACGCATGCATGTATATTATCTGCATGTATGTCTATGATGACCATGTGTCTACTGGTGTGTGTAGGAACCAACACCTCTTCCCTATTTACAACACAACGATGACTACAACTTTGACATTAAGCTCGAAGTAGGCATCAAAGGTGAGACAATAAATTATAAATAATACAGTTAATAGCTTTGCTGTCTATTAATATGCATGCATTGGCAGCAAATAGCAACAATAAATGAGTGACAATTCACACTAAGTGGACAACGATTGAAACATCACTGAGACACTCTGCTGCTTCAGTCCTGGGGTTCTGCTTCTTCCTGTACAAGCCTCTAATCTTAGGACACTACTGTTGGTTGGGGTTGAACGTGTAGGACCCTCAGTAAATACACTGTACCAACTTACATGAGTGCAGTTTTTAGTTGTTCATAATTCCATCCAGTGATTACTGTAGAACATAACCATTGGATGCTATCTAGGCATACGTTTGAAAGGCGCTGGAAGGCAGTGTTGACTGGACTACTTTTATTTTGTACTTGAGTAAAATTATAAGTAACTCACCTCAAAACTATTTAAGCAAAAGAACATTGAAAAATGCTTGAAATAAGAGTAAAACATTTTGATTTCAACATTACAACAGGCTTACAAAATGCAAGAGTAAAATAATTACAACTTCCCACTCAGTGATCTGTTATTTATAGAGGTCAGCATTGATGTGCTATACCGAAGCGAGGTTTGTATGCATATACAATTGCAGCCTAGCTAGTATCAAGGCTAAGTCGGCCTAAGACTGACTTGGCTAGCTGCGCACTGGTTAAGGTTTATTTGGAAGTAATGGTTCAGCATTACTTGTGATAGTCATAGTTCAAAGTAAATTTCAACTGTTGTTCACACAAAATGTCAGTGGTTACTTTTTACAGCACATTGTGGTCACAATATACAGCTAAATCATGTTCAGTTCACTATATACGTATTGGAAAAAGCAAAGATAACACTTTACCTTTTTGTGGTGGATTAAGACATTTGAAGACAGTCATAACAGGTAAAAACCAAACTGCTGTGTGAATGTCGTTATTAAGATCGATACACAGTACAGACTAAGGGCTTGTCATGTAATGTATCATTTGAGGATGTCAGATCACTAATTAAATAGTTGTTTCATTTGATCATTACAAGTGTGAAACATGTCATGTTGCACATTATTATTACTTGATTTGACAGGTGAAGGCATGGCAACCCCATTCACCATCGCCAAAAGTAACTTCAAGGTAGGTATATTATTGAATGAAAACTTGTTCACACACCTGATTACCATAGCAATGACAGATCTTTAAAGTATATGATTATAATCATTTCCCAGCAGGACTTAATGACAGTTATTACAAATATAACAAATCACTGATTACCATTGATCTCTGATCACTGAATCGTAGTATGAATGATATAACTTAGGAATATATAACAAAACAGTGTATTCAACATTGACATGTAGATGTTAGTTTTTGAGAAAAAGTATGCAAAGAACAACACAATAATGTGTTACTTACAGCTGAATTTGCTCAATCTTTTGTTTGTTTCTATTCTGTAGTACATGTACTGGACTATGAAACAGCAGTTGACCCACCACAGTGTCACAGGCTGCAACATTCGACCTGGAGACCTGTTGGCCTCTGGGACCATCAGTGGTCCAGTGAGTGATGTCATGTCTCCTGTGTGTCTGGGACCATCAGTGGTCCAGTGAGTGATGTCATGTCTTCTGTATGTCTGAGACCATCAGTGGTCCAGTGAGTGATGTCATGTCTTCTATGTGTCTGGGACCATCAGTGGTCCAGTGAGTGGTGTCATGTCTTCTGTGTGTCTGGGACCGTCAGTGGTCCAGTGAGTGATGTCATGTCTTCTGTGTGTCTGGGACCATCAGTGGTCCAGTGAGTGATGTCATGTCTTCTGTGTGTCTGGGACCATCAGTGGTCCAGTGAGTGATGTCATGTCTTCTGTGTGTCTGGGACCATCAGTGGTCCAATGAGTGATGTCATGTCTTCTGTGTGTCTGGGACCATCAGTGGTCCAGTGAGTGATGTCATGTCTTCTGTGTGTCTGAGACCATCAGTGGTCCAGTGAGTGATGTCATGTCTTCTGTGTGTCTGGGACCATCAGTGGTCCAGTGAGTGATGTCATGTCTTCTGTGTGTCTGGCACCATCAGTGGTCCAGTGAGTGATGTCATGTCTTCTATGTGTCTGGGACCATCAGTGGTCCAGTGAGTGATGTCATGTCTTCTGTGTGTCTGAGACCATCAGTGGTCCAGTGAGTGGTGTCACATGTCTTCTGTGTGTCTGAGACCATCAGTGGTCCAGTGAGTGATGTCATGTCTTCTGTGTGTCTGGGACCATCAGTGGTCCAGTGAGTGGTGTCATGTCTTCTGTGTATCTGGGACCATCAATGGTCCAGTGAGTGATGTCATGTCTTCTGTGTGTCTGGGACCATCAGTGGTCCAGTGAGTGATGTCATGTCTTCTGTGTGTCTGAGACCATCAGTGGTCCAGTGAGTGGTGTCACATGTCTTCTGCGTGTCTGAGACCATCAGTGGTCCAGTGAGTGGTGTCACATGTCTTCTGCGTGTCTGAGACCATCAGTGGTCCAGTGAGTGGTGTCTTGTCTTCTGTGTGTCTGGGACCATCAGTGGTCCTGTGAGCGATGTCATGTCTTCAGTGTGTCTGGGACCATCAGTGGTCCAGTGAGTGATGTCATGTCTTCTGTGTGTCTGGGACCATCAGTGGTACAGTGAGTGGTGTCACATGTCTTCAGTGTGTCTGGGACCATCAGTGGTCCAGTGAGTGATGTCATGTCTTCTATGTGTCTGGGACCAACAGTGGCCCAGTGAGTGATGTCACATGTCTTCTGTGTGTCTGGGACCATCAGTGGTCCAGTGAGTGGTGTCACATGTCTTCTGTGTGTCTGGGACCATCAGTGGTCCAATGAGTGATGTCATGTCTTCTGTGTGTCTGGGACCATCAGTGGTCCAGTGAGTGATGTCATGTATTCTGTGTGTCTGATACCATCAGTGGTCCAGTGCGTGATGTCACATGTCTTCTATGTGTCTGGGACCATCAGTGGTCCAGTGAGTTATGTCATGTCTTCTGCGTGTCTGAGACCATCAGTGGTGCAGTGAGTGATGTCATGTCTTCTGCGTGTCTGAGACCATCAGTGGTCCAATGAGTGATGTCATGTCTTCTGTGTGTCTGAGACCATCAGTGGTGCAGTGAGTGATGTCATGTCTTCTGTGTGTCTGGGACCATCAGTGGTCCAGTGAGTGATGTCATGTCTTCTGTGTGTCTGGGACCATCAGTGGTCCAGTGAGTGATGTCATGTCTTCTGTGTGTCTGGGACCATCAGTGGTCCAGTGAGTGATGTCATGTCTTCTGTGTGTCTGGGACCATCAGTGGTCCAGTGAGTGATGTCATGTCTTCAGTGTGTCTGGGACCATCAGTGGTCCAGTGAGTGGCGTCACATGTCTTCTGTGTGTCTGGGACCAACAGTGGTCCAGTGAGTGATGTCATGTATTCTGTGTGTCTGGGACCATCAGTGGTCCAGTGATTGATGTCACATGTCTTCTGTGTGTCTGGGACCATCAGTGGTCCAGTGAGTGATGTCATGTCTTCTGTGTGTCTGGGACCATCAGTGGTCCAGTGAGTGATGTCATGTCTTCTGTGTGTCTGAGACCATCAGTGGTCCAGTGAGTGATGTCATGTCTTCTGTGTGTCTGAGACCATCAGTGGTCCAGTGAGTGATGTCATGTCTTCTGTCTGTCTGGGACCATCAGTGGTCCAGTGAGTGATGTCATGTCTTCTGTGTGTCTGAGACCATCAGTGGTCCAGTGAGTGATGTCACATGTCTTCTGTGCATCCAGGGCCAATCATCTTCCATAAATATACCTGATATCAGTAGCCCAGTAAATGATGGCACACACTTTAAGTGTCCTTTTCATTGAGGTACTGAATGATCCCTTATTGTAGCTTAGGTATCTGGTTCTGTGCAAGTTCTGAACAAGGACAGACTATGTCAGGTGCAAGCATATTTTGTGTTTCTAAGAGTACTACCACTGCTAACTTTGTTGTCAATGTGGTAAAGTTTCTAATTGTTTAAAGGTGAAGTTACCAAAAAATCTACAATGCACACATATTGTTAATCAGAAACTATGTACTGTATGTCCACCTATTCCATATAAGAGGGCATTATTTCATGAAAACATGAAGGTTTAAGGATTCTTTGTAAGCTGTTATATCTCATATGGCTAGATGTTTCTGAACTTGTAAGGTTTGGTAACACTGAAAATGGTTTGTTTTTGTTTAGGCGGATGACTCGCTTGGCAGCATGCTAGAACTCAGCTGGAAGGGAAGTCGCACCGTGAGCCTGGGTGACGGAGGCAGTCGCAAGTTCCTGTTGGATGGCGATGAGGTGTTCATGACAGGCACGATACCATTTATAATATATCACATTATTTATACACTCAAATCCAAAGTAGTCTTGTTCAGAAGTGTGTATGGTACAGTACTCAATAAAATGTAACACGCAACTTAGATATTACAGCGTAAAATGATAAGGCAAGTAAAATATATAAATAAATACGTGTACCATGTGCATTGTTGTAGAGAGCTGAACTAGAGCGACTAAAAGTTAAATAAAACTAATATTGATGTAAATTATGTATCAAATAAGTATATGTAGATATAAATAACTGTATAGTTATGTATTACCCCGGGTAGTTATGTAATACATAGTAGTATATGACTACAATAATGCATTATTAGTTTCAATTAAAATGTTGAAATAATAAATACATGTAGGATATAATTATTAAAGTATAAAATTATGATGACTAGACATTAAAAGCGAGTTTTAAGTCATGTGTTTTAAGGCAAGTTTTAAATGTGTCTGTGCGCTGTATCAGCTACAGATCTTCCAGCAACACATTCCATTGTTGTTTAAAGCGACATGATCAGTTCGTGGCTTTTAATTTTTATTGCAAAATCATGTTAATCAGTATAAATTATAACTATTGTAGCGTCCTGACCGCCAATAAATGTTTTATCGAAACAGAACTGACTTCGTAATGTTAAACGTCGAATATTTATAAGAATCCCGACGCTGTCACTCAAATCGTCGCGAGTGACACCCACCCTTTGACCTTTACCAACTGGGAGCCGTGCACCTGGCTGGGTGTGGCGTTAGTGGCGTCAACTTGTGTTAACGTGATACTGCATTGTGTGATCATGCATTTCCTTCTGGGCATTTAGCCTACAATGGTTTCGAAAACGCCTCGTGGACGATGTGTACACAGAGTTAAGCACCCTTACTGCGTCTATTTTTAACCCCAAAATGGTACATGAAAACATATTTTGACTGTCTTTACGCCATAATACGTATAATTTATACCGCATAACATGATTTTGCAATAAAAATACAAAGCCACGAACGGACCATGTCGCTTTAATGTTGAGTGACACAGTGTAGTGTGTTGTGATGACAGACATGCCATATAATCCCTTTAGAGTTCTACAACAGTCTGTCCATGGTCACGTTCTTTTTAGCTACCCCAATAGTCATTACTAATCATAACGTAAATCATCACTTATACAGGGTTTGAAATTTGCAGAATGCTGGGTGTTCTTATACACTGTATGTAATCTGGTGACACATTAATGTTTTCTGTTTCAGGCTACTGTGAAGCGGATGGTTGCAGGATTGGGTTTGGAGAGGTCGCTGGCAAACTGCTTCCCGCACATCCAATTTAGATCTACCAGGCAGGTTACACATTGGGGTCTGAATTGAAGCGTTCAACCAGTAGATGCATGTAAAGTAAAATCATTGAGTTACTTTACATCCAATGTGTTCACGACACATTGTAGAACAAGCACCAGGTTGTGGGTTGTTTAACGAGATATTACCCTTTCATAAATCAGGTATGTCTAATTAGCACCTTTCCATAGTTCACTAGATGTGACAAGGAGACACTGGAGTTAGTTAATCAACTATGTGACACAATATATCATACAAGCTTAATTAGTACTGTTTCAATTCGTTTTGAACGGTGGACACTGCCAAAGTATCAGTTGTTATGTAGACTTCTAATGCTATGAATTGTTACTTTTTTATTACCGTGTAAGCTTACCAAAAATTTCCTGCAGCCAGGATTATTGTTGTTATTGAATTTGTTATCTTATTTTATTCATTGTGTCATTACAATGGACTCTCACCATTACGAATGGATGCCAGGAGGGCCCACATTCCAAAGGATTCTGAAAGTTACGAATAATTGAGATTATATTCAAAACATTTAATTGTTTTCAAAATAACATATGCATATATTGTAGCAACATGTAAACGTACAAATACATATATATATAATTATCTGAGTGCTGCTATAGTAATATGGAATATCGTTACACTTTTCCGTATATCCCATGTTCCTTATATGTATAAAAGGGATTTGTGAGTTGTTACTTACAACTGAATAATGCTGATATTGACAGCCGACTGTATATGAGAAAACAACAACAAACATATCCACTGAGATATATTTTACACATTTCTTATGTACTGAGTAGACTAGGCTTTATAGCTGCAATGATGACTATGTGATGTATGTAAGTAGGGATAAAGGTAACCAGGGCAGAGGAGGGTACATGCAGACAAAGATAGGGTTAAATCAGATTAAGATGGTTTTGAAAAACATGTTTAGTTCCAGTTAGGGCAAAACCAAAATGGAGAATCACAGTCAGAGTGTAGGTCTGGACAGAATGTGTCGAAACAACCTGTACGTAACATGTGACATTTTACAGGTGGTTACAACAGTTCAGTCTTCAGACATGGTAGTTGGTGGTTTATTTTTATCACATTTAACAAAATTGGTACATCAAGGAGTGTTGTATTATTTATGTTCTGAAACAAAAAGATTAATTGAATTATAGTGATATGGTCTCTGTATGGTACAATATTTTGCAGTAAAGATGCAAAATCTCAACCAGACTCGATCATTAATATATTCCACTAAAACTGCATCATTTTATCTCAACTTTTCAACAAGTTCATCCAATATATGATACAAAGTTCCTAGACGCTGTGACTTGAATCAGAATCTTAATTCTGTTGTGGTTTGTTCAGATGTGTAATTCCTTGTCAGCCTTCGTGAGACCTATCATCTATATGTGTAGATTATTAGATCTGATGACTTTTTAAACAGTATTAGTTTTTAAACAGTATTAGATCTGACACATTGTTGTCTATTTATGCACCATTTATGATTACTTAATAATGTGCAACAGATAGATAAGAGCTACTGTTTATCAGCTATCACAGTGGAATCATTGGTAGGTTTATTAATACCGGTATACATTTTCATGTACTGTGGACGCTGTTTCATGGAATCGCTCATTTAAATGGCCCATTTTTATACAGCAGAAATGAGGACAGTTTCTACCATATAAGGTGATCTTATTCTACTATATAATATATGTTATCAGTGATTCTGATGAAGCAAGTTCACCGTAACATATGTAAACAGTATTATGCTTGTATGAATGAACATGCTGAATAAATAACTGTTGTTACATACACATACAAGTTTGTTTTACTTTGAAAAGAGAACACGATAAAACTTAATAGAAAGGCTCAGTATATCAGGTATGCAGAAGACAATAAATTAATATCGTGCTTATTGTATGAACATGCAGATTCGTAACAAATTAGATTAGTAACCAATACAACAAACTCCAGATGCAACTGGAAACACAAATGAATGGGTCCAACAACTAATCTATGTGCAACCCATTCTGGCAGATACAAATGCCACTTCAGTTTTTAAACTTTGACATTGCTAGCATTTATAATCGGCCATTAAATAATTTAGTCTAGTGATCATTCTCTGTGATGTTTGAAAATAAACACCAGGCCCAACCTTTATAGTCTATAACTAATTGTTATGATTAGCAAGAAATATTCTTACAAATTATTACCCAGGATATACAGAAAGTCAGTAAAACTAAAAAACTAAAACTTGGTTGAAGTTTAACAATATAATAAATGCTCTGAATAGGACAACTAAGGGTTGAAATGGAAAGGGAAAACAGTTAACCCACTATTTTCGAAGATAAAAACAGCTATTTTGTAATGGTACTTTTGAGGTAATTGTACTGACATGCACACACTTATTTCCAGTTTATTTACCTAAATTATTGGAAATGTTCTATTGTTAGACTTGGGTCAATATGTTGATTATTTTTGATTAAATGTGTTGAATTGTAGAAAACCGGTTTCCAAGGATATCATAGCTGTGATGCAATGCTATAATGCCTATGTCAATAGTGTCTCTCACAGCTGACCACAGTTGTGGCAGGCATGAAATGGCAAGAACTCATCCTTCAGCAGTCATTCCAGTCTCAGTTCCTGACATGACATGTCTGGCGCTTTGAGAAAATGGTCTTCACATTGTTTTCAGTCATCCAGTCTCTGTGAAGATTCTGCCATTGAAAGCATCAAGGAACAAGTCGGTTATCACCACAAACTGTGCAGTGAGCATGGCTTCTTCTTGTAGCTTTCTACATATTGTGCAGGGGATAAATCATGTTGCTTTTGAATGGCTTTGTTGACTTATATGACAGAGATGCTGAAGGATAGCCTTCAGCAAGTCTAGCTCATAAAACGCTGTGTTCTGGTGCATTCTGCATAGTTTTCTGCTCTTTGTTGTCTTGCTAAACACCAGTACTGCATGCTCTGTGTGGACGTTAAAACACAGCAACAGTCTGTGTAATCATTTGTTTGCTCTTGTGAGAAGTTGTAACCATCCATACTACACATCTCTAATCAGTTGGTGGCTGATAGTATCTTTCATCAGCTTGTCATCATGATTTTGTTTGTCGCACCTCTGAGCTTGAACTTTTTAAGGATATAGGTGCTATAGAAGTCTTACAGTTATTATTATGTTATTATTATTATCATTGACTACACGTCTCAGAACGCATTCTCACAGAATAGTAGAAATATCTCACAGGAACCCATAAATAAATCCAAGTCTGACTTTTGAAGTGTCATTTCACCTCAAAATGGGCATCCTTCAGAGTTACATCAATTAATACAACACCCTCGGTTAGCAGGAGTTCTCTTAAGTGCATATCAAATTATCTATGTTGTTGGCATTAAAAGGATTTTTAGAAAATTTAATTTTTAGTCCTTTGCGCCAAAGGTCCAATGGACTTATGGCATCACTTTGCATGGTTCCGCACATGCCATGGTCGCGCAGTATGCAGAATATTGCTATGAGAAAAGTTACATTATGTGATCAAAGATTATAACTTATTAACTGAAATTACATCCATTATTTGTTGAATGGCACAGAGGTAAAAAAGATGACAATATCACACAGCATGTATATGCCAGTCCAAGTTTATCCAAATAAGTGTCGAGGTTGATGCAATTGTTTGAGCCGCATTCATGAATGAATGCCCACCCTAATTTGAAGACAATTTAAAAATTATGAATTAAATTTTAGAGTGCTTCCACAATCTCATGCACTGGAATGTGACAAAACTGAAATATTTGCACTGGAATCTAACGAAGGTATTGTTGGCATAATATGAAGAGAGAAAAGAATAAACCAAACCTTAAATGCTCAAGATTTGAATCCCACTCAAACTCAATCCAAATGTTTGCATCCTTGATGTTAAAATTAACTTGGCCATTTTACTGAAAAAGTAATCTTGTTTAAGAAATAACCTGCCATAGAATTATTTACATGCATGTTACTCAGCTAAATGTTAGTGTAAGGGTGGCAGGCTGTACATGCTGTGTGTAAACAATTTTGCAGCAGACATCCAATGGCACACACACACACACACACACACACACACACACACACACACACACACACACACACACACACACACACACACACACACACATCACACTCACACACACACCACACACACACACACACACACACACACACACACACACATATAGACACCAAGACACACACGCACACATACATACACACTCAGACACACATACCGGTAGATACAAATACACACTCCGACACACATATACAAACTCACTCAGACACATACGTTCAGATACACGCACATGCACTCGGACACAGACACAGACACCCACACACACACACATCTACACACACATAACACTCAGACAATCAGACATGCACACACACACACACACACACACACACACACACACACACACACACACACACACACACACACACACACACACACACACACACACACACACACACACACACACACACACACACACACACACACACAATCATGCATACACACATTCACACTCACACACATATACACTTGTGACACATGACACATACACACCAGGGGTGTAGCTAGCCATACGCACGTACACACATGCTTCCACATCAATAAGGCAACCACAAAATGCCCACTTCAAACGGTAGCCAGAGGAAGCCCAGATATGTTCATAGCTTTTGGCAGTAAAAACGTCATCATTCAGTTCTAACAATTTGTCAAAATGTTGACAACATTGTACTCGCGCATTGTTTTATGATTACGCGACTGCTTAATCCCTTGGTTTTGTCATACCACTGAGTTTGATCTGCGAGGATATTAATTATTGGCGCATAAGAAATTTTTATTATTAATATTATATTCAAGTGTCCAGACGAATGTGCACAGAACAAAAAGGAGACTATATATTGGCAATGCAGCAGCCGAGCAAACATGAATTCACTAGAAACAATTTATCAATGTTTCAACGTCCATGGGCTAAGATTAAAAGATTATAGAAGCTAAAACTGGCATGAACAACAAAACCAAACTACAGCTGCACTGTGAGATGATATGGGCGAGACGTGCCAACGAACTACATATTCATGCTTTCACAGCTGTAGTGTCTACTCTGGAATATCTGGAAGCTGATAGGGATGGCAAAACATGGAGCTATTTGTTGTTAATCCAAAGGTTTGACTTCGTCATCACATTGGTAACGATTGAGCATGTACTCCAGAGTCTAGAGCTGCTTCCTGTGACAACATTTCTACAGGCCAAACAACGTCACCTCGTGGAGGCACCAAAGGAACTGGAAGCAGTCACTGTCATCTCCTAGCTACAACAAGAGAAGGCAGATTCAGAGGTGTGGAATACATTGTATGAAGACGCTGTGGAACTGGCGACGAAATTTAAAATTTAACCGAGCAAGCCACGCTGGAAAACTAAGACACCGCGGAAATATTTCCGCTGACATCCCATGTCAGTACTGGAAGAGGGCGATGAACCAACTATTCATGAATTACTTGCTCAAGATTGCTATGTGACTCAGTAGGCCTACATCACATCGAAACAGTTGGTGCGTCTGATACTACAAACAATAATCCAACTGTATGCAGTGTTCCAAGACGACATGCCTGGAGATCTGCGTCAACAACAAAA
>JAODUO010001156.1:0-10000 GCA_025642075.2 Ridgeia piscesae | reverse complement strand
AGTGTTCTCAACTGATTATGCTAAATATACAGGTTTTTTAACCTAAAATAAATGTATTTGTAAGTATTTTCCACTGGAATCTTCCACCTTGAGACCAATCAACCACCACCAGTACTCATGATTACTTGTTTATATGTTGACAACGTTGTTATGATTACTTGTTTACATGTTGACAATATCGTATTAATAACAACATGTGTAATTCTTAATTGTTTTGATATGTAATTCAAGATTTGCTTGTTTTCAAAGAAATAAACTTTAGAGCGTAGTATTTGCATTTAAAACATATGTACAGCATTTCGACCAATCAGCTATGACTCGTGGTCACGTACTTATCACATGACACCAGTTCCGTACGTGACCATGACTCACGGGTGATGGGTTTACTTACACACATTCCAAATTAAGAACTGATGTGGAAATATTGATTATACTTATAGTTGCTAATGTGTAGTTTACATTAATTCTTTTAGGTGCATTACACTAAAGAGTTGCCTTTTGTTACCTTTTAATTAGATTGCATTTGACACTTTCACAAATAACATAATTTGTGTGATCAGAACATATTGTTTTTCTGTTAATAATGTATGCTTCATTACCGATTACAGCCACTGGCAAAATGGTTATGTCTGAAACCATTGAACCAGACCAAGTTCCCAGAGAGCTCGTGGAAGGCGACATACTATGGATGTATGTGGTCGTACTCGATGTATCTTCTCCTCCTCTCAGGCAGATACAACTTCTTTCACAAGCCATACCTTATGTGGCAGGGTAAGTTGTCAACACCATTCTTCAATCCTATCCATTTCTTCTTCTTCTTATCCAAAATATTAACCCTCAAGTGAATTCTCATTTAAATAGACGACTGATGGGAATCCCAGTGACATGAACCAGTCACATCCTAAACGTTGCACATAACATGAACAGCCATGTGGCTGAAATCACCCAAAATTATATCGCACGACCGGACAGACAATACTCCTCATGAGTGATCTCATTGACTGGCGTTAAGAGTTTTTCAAAGGGATGTCCGAGGATCATCCATCCAAATAAAATTACATTATGATCAGCCAGTGGGCACAAATTTCACAAACAATGTTTCGTTGAAGCTCTATGTAGATGATGAAAACATGTGCCGTCGGCCTGTCGCCATCTTGTGAAAAGCACTTTTCCTTTGCGAATAAGTAAGTTTATTTGGAAGGATCTTGAAGTGCGTTTGTCAGGATGATCTTCAACATTGTGTGACATTCAGCAGATTTCACTGAGATCATTTCTCGACGATTTCAAGTAGGATATCGATGTCAGCAGCGTGAATAATGTCAACAGCAATCACAGAGGCCGTATTGTCGTCCAACTATTGTTTGTGCAACTCTCCAGCACAGTGGTAGGGATTGTATCAATAACCCAGTACTGCTGTAGATCAGGGCTTTATGCAGGATCACATTTTGCCAGTCACACTTGTTTTGGTGGACACATGGATGTTAACTGTTAACTCTTTACTGCGCAGACCGTCCAAAATCACCCAGTAAACTCACAGTTCGAGGGCCTTTCTTTTACCACGATCAGATACTTCTTTTACATTAACCAGCCAACTCAAACTGCTGATCTAAGCTCTATGTAGGTCACTATTTTGTGGAAAAAAATTGTTTGCAAATTAACTGAGTTTATTTGGAAGGATGTTGAAGTGCATTCGTCTACTTGACCTCC
This sequence comes from Ridgeia piscesae, assembly GCA_025642075.2. Lineage (NCBI taxonomy): Eukaryota > Metazoa > Annelida > Polychaeta > Sabellida > Siboglinidae > Ridgeia > Ridgeia piscesae. Next base: position 8,293 of record JAODUO010001156.1, on the reverse strand, counting down.
GACATTGTGCGGCATTTGGCGGATATTACTGAGATCATTTCATCTGTCTACGTTGTCTGTGCGACTTTTCGTTGTTGAGATTTGAAAAAAAGGACCCGTCGGCGGCATATTCATTTCGTCGATATGCAGGCATTTTGTTGATAGGATCACCGTCCATACTTTGTTTGGAATATTTATTTTAAGGTATTTTATTAATATGCACTATGGTCACATTGCTTCTGATTAGGGAGCATCTATTTGTGAAAGGAGTGTGCTATCTTTCGTTATTCGAGTGTTGATTTGACATATTGAAAAGAACATTCCATTCGGCAATATGATCGGTAAACGATAGCCATTTTGTAAATTATTGCAAGATTTTTATCTTCAGTCACGTTGGGGTTGTTTACAAAACCAATTATAATTTGAAAACTAAGCATCAAAATTGGATAAATGTTTTACTAGGATAAAACTAACATACATGGCTACATTAGTTTCACTGGATCATTGTTGTGCATTCTAAGATTTTTTTATATGTTGCTTATTTATTTTGTCATCATAATTGTTAAAGTTTGTTACAAGATCTGAAATGTAATTGATTGCAACACAGAAATTTTAATAACACATTTTATTCACACAATCATTCTACGTACAGTGCCATTAATTTCATATATTTTCATGCATCGGTTGTCAAGTTATTCAAATTTTAAAGCAAGCAACAGGCAGCATAATTCACAGATGGCTGTCATCTTAAAATTGTCTGCCCACAGCAGGGTGTAAAATAAGAAGGCTGCTTGCCCAGTAAAGAGTTAAACTGAACAGTTGCTGCCTGCATGTTTTGAGCTATAGTTTCTTTTAAAGTTTGGCAGGCTTTACATGTGATCGTGAAACAGAAATGTTGATACTGACAATGTATTTGAAAACGTATTTGAAAATGTTGAATACTTTAGGAAAGTATGTAAATTATACAAATACTTTTAATTCCAAAACGTCAAATACAGTTACAAATAAATATTTATATACTTTCAAATATAAATACCCATGTATTTGACCCCATGTCTGAATTGCTCACATGTATGAACTCTGTATGACGGCCTGTTTTCAAAATGGGAACATTGGGCTGTGCGAGAATGGGCACATCAACGGGACTACATTGCAGAATACACCAAATTGCAAGTCATTGTCATAAGATGCTCTAGCATCTGTGCACCAATAACAGTAACATGTGTCAACATCTGCGGTCAGCTTGTGGCAGCATCTGTCTTCATCAGAGAACTCAATATCGACATTGATGCTGATCTGTCAATGGCGGCACAAGTTTCAAATGCAAGCCAGAATGCGTATGACCCAAATTTTGCACATACAGTGTGTGTGCATGACATATTAATGACCCGTATATTCAGCTTTTCTAGTGCTTGGACTATTGACCTCAAAAATGGCAGTGATATATGACCATTTGGGTATCTGACCATTTACATCACAGCCTTGAGAAGATGTAGCACTCAGCAATCAGTTATCCTACATTTTCGGCACATTGATTGGCAAAGCATCCCAGCAGCACTGAGATGTCTGCACTAGTTGACATTGAAGTGGTTTATCTAGTACTTGCCATTGTATTTAATGCTCTCTGTGACCACATGTGCCATGGTGCGCACTGTTTGATCCACTGATCTTGTGTAGGTGGCTTGTTGCATCTACTGGCCTTGAACGGTATAGGCATTGTTCATTCTTTCACAAGCAGTTGACCCACTGGAAGATGTAGAAGAGACGTATTTGAAACGATATCTTAAACCACTACTTTAAACCTGCTTAATAAAACATTATGTTTTCACTCTACATCTGACAACATGCCAGTCATCCAGAAAAAAGATAAAACTTGCACTGAAGTAACAGCTTAATTGATGGAATCGAAGGATTGCATAAAAGTATTAATTTCACACTAATTTTATGGAATTGGGAATATACCAGTGACCACGGATTTCGATACATGTGCACTTAAATAAATACATGAAATGTTTGTAAAAGGTCGGCCAAATAGCTATCTGGAAAACAAAATTTGTTATGTAGGAAGTCAGAGTTTCTCCATTGGCCTTCACAGCGATAATGTCTCGAGCATTTAGCAAAATTTCCAGCAAAGAAACACAGCATTGAACTAAGATCTATGATTAACATTTCTTGTTGTCCAAGTTACTGCTGATCATTGTGTTATTACTGTTACAACAACAAAACTTGCACACTCCAGCCAACTCGCCATTGGATATCTGCCTGTAGTACCAACTTGTCACTGAATACTTCCTTATCTAAAGGCGATTAGCGACTACCGACTAGCGATGACCACCTATCATAGTTCTATGCAGAGGCCCGTCCACCCATCATTTGGACAGGTAAAAACTGTTGTTGACAGGTGGGACGGTTAAAAAATTGAAGGGTCTTCCAAAACCATAGATATTGTCAGTTATGCCTCAAACGTGGGTGTATAAGGTGTCACGTCACTTGTGTGTTTGTAGTCCATTTCATGTCATCAGACACAGTTATGCTAATGAGAATACTACCATTTTAATTTCACCATACCTAAAGTGTGATTCACATATAATGGAGTCCGAAAAAATTATTTCATTATTGTCAGACATAACAGGATCCTTGTATCTGCTTTGGATTTAGACTATAATGTTTTGGACTTATTTATATTTATTAGTCAAACAGTAACGTTGTTAACTTTACATATTGTGTTTTATGTAATATGTTTTACATTTTATAATATATGATGCACTCAACTGCCTGTCTTAAATAAAAAATACAGCTAAGCCACAGTTGGACGTAAACATTGGTCACTGTCAAAACCCATTACTGTGGTTAGTTGATATACGGAAAGCAATCAGTCTTCTTTCCACTGGCAAAAGCCCTGGAACAGATGCTATCCTAGCATAGGTTTATAAAGCTACAGACACATGTACATAGCTTTATGTAGAGACCCCTCCACCCGTCATTTGGACGGGTAAAAACGAATATGGACGGGTTGTGGATGGGTAAAAAAATTAATGAGCAAAAAAAAAAGGTCTTCCAAAACCATATAAAATTATATTGCCGTGAAAATGTGTCTTTGTAGTCCATTCCAGGTCATCAGACACATTTAAAAGTTTGTAAACTTGCTTAACAGTGAACATCCATGTGTCCACGAGACCATGTGTGACTGGCAATAATTTAGTCCTGCATAAAGCCCTGCCACCTATTCAACTTCTGAATCCATGTTAATGCCGACTGTCGGTGTAAAGTTGAGCACACATCAACCGGCTGCAGTTGGTGAACTGTTTTTACACTGACTAGTCAGTGTGTGTGTGTGGGAGTATGCAAACAAATCGGCATGTGTTTGCATGGCATTTGTGACTCAGTGGGTGCACACCTGGCTGCACTGGCCTGTGAGCATCAGTTGATTCAGTGTGCACTGTTGACCAGAGCTGAAACATGTCTTATTTAATGGCACAACTGATTAAGGAACTCCAGTCTATAGGCTAAGAATTTACTTTGTTTTGATAATTTATGTCAACTGTCTGGTGGCAATTTAAATATTGACTTGCGGTTCAGAGCTAAGCTGCCGCAACTGCAGGACACCAAACAACTATGGTTAGACAGCATGAATACACATGTCCATGTCCGTGTACACAGGAATAAGTTTCCCGGAGCCTATTGGCCCATGGATGTCCATTTCCGAGAATAATGTATGTTGTTGCATTGCAAACTGAAGGCTTGGTAAGCTGCCTTAGTTTGGACTTACTTTGGTCCTATTGTCAAAGGTCCAAAATAAATGTAATGTCACTGCCCATTTCTATATGGTCAAATAAACACTGTGCCCTTGATACACATATCAAATTCCGTATTTGTAGCATTGTGTGTACACCATGTGTGTATACCTGTGCAGTGTACACATACAACACATGATGAATTATACACTCTTTTATACACAATAATTGAGTCATATACTTCGAAATGTCTAAGATCATTGCTGCTCATCATGTTCAGAAAGTGATATTCATATGTTCATCATACATTACTTTTAAAATCAAACAAATGGAATGGTTGTGAGCAGACATGGGGCCGAGTACATTTTCATGGGTACAAATACGAGTACATTGCTGGTGGTACGAGTACATTGATAAAACATGAGTATAAGTACGAGAATATTTTGTGAGTAGTAGCATACTTTGATATTATTAATTAATCTCATTTATTTAACTCAACACAACAAAATACAGAGTGCAGTGGCTCAGGGTTAGAGCTTCGGACTATCGACTACGAGAACCCGGGTTCGAATCCTGTGCTGCAGTGTTAAAACCTTGGGCAAGTTTTTTCACTCTACATTGCTCCAGTTCACTTGGCTGTATACATGAGTACCTGGCTATAGACAGTGGTGAATGTATGTACGAGCAGCCTTCGCACATTAATTGTAGTATATGACTGGATGCTTCCGAGAGAAGCCGAGATGGTGTCTGAGTGAACAGGTCTGTCAGCGAGGTAAAGTGTAAAGTGCTTTGAATGGTCCTGCGCTATATGGATACTGCGCTATATAAGAACTTACCTTTACCTTTTGCCTTATACACAATTGTAATTATTGATCAATTTTTTATGAGGAATATTGTAAAAATTAACACATTCCCTGTGGTGTTAAGTGGTACCACAAAATGGCTAAGCACAGTTGACATTGTATTAGTTTTATGCTTTGACTCTTGCAACAACAGAGTTCATCAAGCAAAATTCCAATTCAGTTAGTCTGACAATGTAGTAGATCTCTCTGCAATACAGGTACGTGGTATATCTCAGGACAGAATTAAGCCACCTACCAACTAGGAACTTGTAAACCAATCATAAAGTACAATTGCCATTTGAGAAGAAATTCACCAATCTAGTTGAGATGTGTCTGTAATGAACACAAACGAGTGGGTAGCCAGCCAGTGAATCCCCCTAGCCCAGGGGTTCCTATCCCATTTCGAGAGGAAATGGGATGAGTTCCATGTTTGTTATGTGCTAGACTACCCCATTGTAAAACCTACCCAGGTTGCCTTATCTGCTGTTTTTCATAACTCTTGGCATTGCTTCTGTTCTTAGTTGCTGACTGATTCTGATAGCCTTTCTTCACCAGTAACCCCCTGTCCCCCTCCCTCTGGCTGGGAGCACACATCAGCTTATCTGTTTATGCTGCATGTTATTCATGGATTCTTTTATGACGAACAGTTAAATGTTCATTCAACTTTATCTTCCCCGACTACTGCCTTTTTATGGGTGTGTGTTACAAAAAGGTAAAGGCAAGTTCTTATATAGTGTAGTATCCAGTCCTCAGGACTGTTCAAAGCACTTTATACTTTACTTCCCTGACAGACCTGTTCACTCAGACACCACCTCGGCTTCTCTGGGAAGCATCCAGCCATATGCTACAATTAATGCACGAAGGCTGCTCGTTCACATATCCACCACTGTCTATAGCCAGGTACTCACTTATACAGCTAAGTGAACTGGAGTAATGTAGAGTGAACAAAGTTGCCCATGGTTTTAAGACTGCAGCACAGGATTCGAACCAATTTGCAGCTCATATGCACAAAGCAGTCAAGGAATTATTTCCAGGATATATGTTATCTGTTAACAAAGTGTATTTATCATTACTCATAAAATGCATATCAAAGATTGGGAGTATGCTGTATGTAGTGATAGAAAGAGGTGGAATTCTGTCTGAAATTAAAAAAAAATTAACGTTTGTAATATTCAAATATTTCAGTAGTTTCATTTTATAGCTACAACAAAATTCCCAGTTTATATTAAGAAAGTTCTGAGATGTACTGGTAAAATATAAGTATGAGTATGAATACATGGCCTATTAGTTTTAAGAGTCCAAGTACGAGTACTTCAAAAATGTACTCGACATAGCTTTATGTAGAGACCCGTCCACTCGTCAATTGGACGGGTAAAAACGAATATGGGTGACGGGTGATGGACGGGTAACAAATGAAGGAGCCCAAAAAAGGTCTTCCAAAACCATAGATATTGTTAGTTATGCCTTGAAAGTGAGTGAAAATGGTGTCACATGTGTTTGTAGTTCATTTTAAGTCAGCATACACATTTAAAGTTTATAAACTGGCTTAACAGTTAACATCCATGTGTCCACCAAAACATTTGTGACTGGCAATAATTTTATCCTGCATAAAGCCCTGGTACTCGAGTACATGAATACTGAGTATTTCCGCCCCATGTCTGGTTGTGAGACATCTTAATTGTCAGTATCAGCAATCTGTCCTGTTACATAATTTACAGGTAGCCTGCCTGTCTGTTACAATCTATTCACACTGCATACAATCTATTCAAACTGCACACAAGCTGTGTCTAGTGAGCCACAGTTAGCAATTGTTGTAGCTTGTGCATGGAAAGAGGATACTGGATTAATTGCTGATTGATTACCCTGCTATGTGTCATACGCTGAGACACTCGTAGTGTTAGAATCCATGTACACCTGCCACACACTGAGACACTCGTAGTGTTAGACTCTAAGTAGACCTGCCACACACTGAGACACTCGTAGTGTTAGACTCTAAGTAGACCTGCCACACACTGAGACACTCGTATTGTTAGACTCTAAGTAGACCTGCCACACACTGAGACACTCGTATTGTTAGACTCTAAGTACACCTGCCACACACTGAGACACTCGTATTGTTAGACTCTAAGTAGACCTGCTCACACACTGAGACACTCGTATTGTTAGACTCTAAGTAGACCTGCCACACACTGAGACACTCGTATTGTTAGACTCTAAGTAGACCTGCCACACACTGAGACACTCCTATTGTTAGACTCTAAGTAGACCTGCCACACACTGAGACACTTATGTTAGACTCTAAGTAGACCTGCAAACTGAGACACTCTTTGTTAGACTCTAAGTAGACCTGTCACATACTGAGACACTCGTATTGTTAGACTCTAAGTAGACCTGCACACACTGAGACACTCGTATTGTTAGACTCTAAGTAGACCTGCTACACACTGAGACACTCGTATTGTTAGACTCTAAGTAGACCTGCCACACACTGAGACACTCGTATTGTTAGACTCTAAGTAGACCTGCTACACACTGAGACACTCGTATTGTTAGACTCTAAGTAGACCTGCCACACACTGAGACACTCGTATTGTTAGACTCTAAGTAGACCTGCCACACACTGAGACACTCGTAGTGTTAGACTCTAAGTAGACCTGCCACACACTGAGACACTCGTATTGTTAGACTCTAAGTAGACCTGTCACACACTGAGACACTCGTAGTGTTAGACTCTAAGTAGACCTGCTACACACTGAGACACTCGTATTGTTAGACTCTAAGTAGACCTGCTACACACTGAGACACTCGTAGTGTTAGACTCTAAGTAGACCTGCACACACTGAGACACTCGTATTGTTAGACTCTAAGTAGACCTGTCACACACTGAGACACTCGTAGTGTTAGACTCTAAGTAGACCTGCCACACACTGAGACACTCGTATTGTTAGACTCTAAGTAGACCTGTCACACACTGAGACACTCGTAGTGTTAGACTCTAAGTAGACCTGCCACACACTGAGACACTCGTATTGTTAGACTCTAAGTAGACCTGCCACACACGGAGACACTCGTAGTGTTAGACTCTAAGTACACCTGCCACACACGGAGACACTCGTAGTGTTAGACTCTAAGTACACCTGCCACACACTGAGACACTCGTAGTGTTAGACTCTAAGTACACCTGCCACACACTGAGACACTCTATGTTAGACTCTAAGTAGACCTGCTACACACTGAGACACTCGTAGTGTTAGACTCTAAGTAGACCTGCCACACACTGAGACACTCGTAGTGTTAGACTCTAAGTAGACCTGTCACACACGGAGACACTCGTAGTGTTAGACTCTAAGTAGACCTGCCACACACTGAGACACTCCTATTGTTAGACTCTAAGTAGACCTGTCACACACGGAGACACTCGTATTGTTAGACTCTAAGTAGACCTGCCACACTGAGACACTCCTATTGTTAGACTCTAAGTAGACCTGCCACACACGGAGACACTCGTATTGTTAGACTCTAAGTAGACCTGCCACACACTGAGACACTCGTATTGTTAGACTCTAAGTAGACCTGCACACACGAGACACTCTGTGTTAGACTCTAAGTAGACCTGCCACACACTGAGACACTCTATTGTTAGACTCTAAGTGACCTGCCACACATGAGCACTCCCATTGTTAGACTCTAAGTAACCTGCCACACACTGAGACACTCTATGTTAGACTCTAAGTAGAC